>OY735230.1:22234563-22279563 GCA_963457665.1 Thysanoteuthis rhombus | reverse complement strand
TTATCATTTCTGATTTATATGATTTTTCACGTAATTTTTGTGGTTCTTTGGTCAATCTGTAGTTATCTCCCTTGCATCTTATTCTCGCTTTTAGGTAATTGCGTTTCAGGATTTAGTCTCTAGTATTTTACTCTTTTCTATTTTTAACGAAAGCTTGACTGGAATTGGTTTTGAAAAATCAATTCATACGTTCGCAGAAAATGTATTCATTGTTTGGCCAATCCAAAGAATCTCCCATCTAATATCCTATTTATTGTGAGATGAGATAAGATGTATAGCAAATGAAATTAAGCACATATTTTTGCTTGTATCTTGATTTTACAAATTGAGTGTTATTTTTTTTTTCTCTCTTCAGAGGTTTTAATTTTTTGTTAACTTATTAATCGTTATATGATAATAGTATTTATTCTTAAAGATGTTTATTGTTTTACTATCGATTATTTCTAGATCTTGATCCATTAATTTATTCAAATTGTTGACAACTCTTTGTTGGGAATTTTTTCTTGAATTTTTTATGCCTGGTTTTATATGTATATACTAGTATATACCCGTCCAAAATGATTGATCTATTTATTTATCGATCAGCACTAAGAACCCTAAAGCTATTTTATAAAATAATTTATTTTCACTGATTCAAGTATCCTAATTTTAAGATTTTGTAGTCTCAACTCAAGCTGTTTTAATGTGTGATGATCAGACATGAAGTCTTGAGACTTTCTATTACGTCATTTTTATTGTTATGTCATCATAGGAAGGTGAATCAACCAATGAGATCATCCCATTCGAGCACAAACAAACAAATAAACAGAAAAATTTACATATAAGCTCATTATATGGTTGTGTATATATGCATATATGTACAAAGTACAAATCAGTAATTCAACATCCGATGTGTGGTGGGTTTATTTCATGAAGTGCTCCATACATCCAGTATTAAGTTGAATTAAAGTAGAGCTTTAAATATGGTGAAATGGTGGATTCACAACTCAAATATGTTTAAAATTCTGCTCTTTTTCGGCTTCTTCGGGCAAACCAGAAATATAAACATTTTTGTGTAGCAAAGCCATTATTTCACTATATATATATATATATATATATATATATATATATATATATATATATATATATATATATATACATATATATACATATATATATATATATATATAGTACATATAGTACAAATCATGTTTGCACAACAGCATACTATGATATAATACAATATAAAGCAATGTCTGATATGTGATGAATTTATTTCAAAGTGCACTCAATACATTCAACTTTAAACTCCAAGTGTTAACTTGTTTTAGAGTAGAGCTGGAAACATAGAAAAAAGTAGATTCGCTACACAAACATGTTTATGATTTTGCCCCCTCTGAGCTAAAACACACATAATCATTCGCCTGAAGAGGCCCAAAGAGGGCAGAAACATGAACGTGTTTGTGTAGCGAACCTACTCTCTACTATGTATATATATATATATATATATATATATATATATATATATATATATATATATATATATATATGTATTAAATCTTTCTACATAAGTTTTGTTGCTCTTCTCAGGATATTTTCCAATTCTCTTATATCATTTTTGTAAGATTGGGACTAAGCTTGCACTGCATATTCTAATTGGGATCTTATTTACGTTGTGTATAAAATTTTGAATCTTCCTATATCAAGGAAAACAAATTTGCTTTTTACTTTTCCAGTTATTTTTCCAGCTTTGTTAGTCATTTTTGATATACGGTTATGGATTTGTAGTTTGAACTTATAATTATGGCTAGATCTTTTTTGTTTTCTTATCATTCATGTGATAGTTTTTTTGCTCTCTTTTCTAATATGCATTACCTTACATTTGTCTGTATTGAAGTGTAGTGGCCATATTTCAGACCAATTTTTTGATTTTTTTATGTCTTTATCTAGTTTTGATGTGTTGTTCTGGCTTTTGGTTGTATTATCAATTTTGTATCATCTGTAAATATACTATATTTGGATTGTATTGCTTTTGGTAAATCATTATTGTATGATATGAGAAGTATGGGATCCAATACAGAACTTTGTAGCATTTCTCTGTTTATTCCTTTCCATTCTGACTTGGTGCCATTTAATGTTTTGCATTGTTTTCCTCCTCTTAGAAAAATCTTCTGTGTTAAAATATTTCCTTTGATCTTGTAGGATTTTAGTTTGTATAATAGTCTTTTATGTGGTACTGAATCAAAGGCTTCACTGAAGCCAAGATATATTATGTATATTGTTTTGTTTTTTTTTTGTCTGGTTTTGTTCTTTCTTTCAATGTTGTCAATAGATTAGTTAAATATGTTTCACCTGGTATAAATCCATGTTGTGTATCAGAAATAATATAGTTTTCAATGTATTTCATAATTCTTTTTTTATTTACTATTTTTTATTATGTTATTATTTGGGAATTAAGTGAAATTGGTCTGTATTTAGATGCTGATTTTTTATGTATTGGTGTAAGTATATTCTTCCAATCCTGAGGTAATTTTCCTTCAGATATAGATTTATCAAAAATTATTGTAATTGGTTTGTACTATTAATCTATTGCTCTTCATAGTATTTTAGGGTGTATGTTATCTGGTCACATTGCTTTGAATATGTTAGTATTTCTTAGTTCGTCATTTTCCTCTTCTTCATCTATGTATATTTCTTTGATATATTTGTATATGCTGCGATAATCCAAATATTTGCATTTGAGGTCCTTTTCTGTACAATTGTAAGAAAGATTCCTTCAGCGTAAGGAGGTTGTCATTTTATTTGAATAGTGCAGATGAATAATCATTTATTTTTTCTGAGCATTCTTCATTTGTTCTACTTTATATTCCTTGAGAATTGAACAACCATAGCCATCAAAGATGGCAAAAGGTTCTATCCTTTTTTTTTCTATATGCGTGTGTCTATGTGTGTGGCTATGTGTTAATGTGTTAATATGTTTGTATGCTTATGTGTTTGTTTGCTTGTTCCAGTGCTCCTGGCCATACCATTTTGTCTACAGACTTGAAAATTGGCATCAGTACTCCACTAAACCCCTTCTGAAAACATTTTATTTCATTTTTTGGAAAAAGCGTTTTTGACCTTTTGGGGGCCTTATTTTGACGGGTTTATCATTATTTACATCCAGATTCACCAGAATCTAGATGTTTTTTTTTACTCTGTTTTAAATGTTTTCCAGGGAAAAATGCCAGTGATGTCATAAATAGAACTGATTCTGACCATATTTATTCTTTGATGGAATTTCTTACATAACTTCAAATTTTGACGCTACGGTTCTTCAATTATTGACTGCAAGAGTGAACTTTTTAATTCTACTTTTGAGTTTTCTGATGTTATAAGTCAATATTATATGAGTTTTCAAAGTCTTAAGTAGTGCTGGGTTAAAGCAACTAGCAAGGTCCCTGGGCTTCTGAAAGCTTGTTCAGCCCTTACATAAATCTGGCCCTGATCATGAGAATATTTTATCTAGAAACTGGTCAAGCACTTTTACGAAATTAAACATTTTTGTCCAATATCTCCTTTATTGTCATTGGTGACTAAACTCGGCAGTCAGTGTTGCCAATTCAAAAAATATTTTTGCCCTGGTTTGACTACCAAAAAGCACTAAAAAGCATTGAAAATAGCCAAAAAAATACCCCAAATGGTTAAAACACACCAAAAAAGATACCAAAGATGGTCAAGAATAAGTCGAAAAATGGCCAATATATTTAAGCTAATTTAGTGCTTTTTCTGTCCGCTAAAACATAGAATGTGCTGAATTTTACACAAAATTCACTAAATTGGCAATACTTGGCTGGGTGCTCTGCTTAGTAGAGATATATTTGTAACATTGTTGCATGATATAGAAATATTGGACGGAGCAAAATAATAAATGTTATAAACAATGACAAATATGATATAAATCACATTTTATAATTGTGATGAATATCTTACTGAAGGCCACATAAGTCAGTTTTTTGAAAAAAAACAAAAAAAACAGAATAGACAAGAAACAAAAATACAAAAATAGACAAAAAACAAAACAACAAAAATAGAGAAGAAGCAAAAAAACAAAAATAGACAGGAAACAAAAAACTAAAAAAGACAAGAAACAAAAAACAAAAGTAGACAAGAAACAAAAAAACAAAAATAGACAAAAAACAAAACAACAAAAATAGACAAGAAGCAAAAAAACAAAAATAGACAAGAAACAAAAAACTAAAAAAAGACAAGAAATAAAAAACAAAAAAAGACAAAAAAACAAAAAACAAAGGCAAGAAACAAAAAACCATTGGGCAATTGCTTTCTTGCCATGAATACAACCTGGGAAACAAAATGATTACTTAAAAAAGACATAATTTTGTGCCACGAGGCATTAAAAAAAAATAACACCTCCAAAAAAAAATGATTATCCTAGATAAGTACAAGAATTTTCAATCGTGCAAGGTCAATCACAGAGCCAGCCTTCCATTTTCAAGCAGACGTTTTTGATTCCACAAATCAGAAAAGCCATCATAAATAAAGAAGAAATTATCTTTACACCACAGCAAACGATGTTCAGATTAGGGTTAGGGTGTCTACCTTTTTTTTTCTTTATCATTTTTATTGATGCTTCCTTGATCTAATGCGTGATATTTGCTTCTCTTCCCCCAAAATGATGGATTGGCGACCGACTTGATGGTTCACATGCGTAATCGGAAACTTTCATGTCTAATTTTTTTTTTCACCTAGCAATTTCACAGAACTTCATGTCCTTTTTTTTTTAATCCATGCATGTAAAAAGTAGTGAGTATTCATAAGACTCGACTATTTGTCTGTATGTATGTCTGTGTGTTCCAAGGTGTAGGCCACATTTTTGTACCGAGGACACTGAAATTTGGCGCAGGGATTATTCTTTTCAAAGTGAAGGTAACAGGCTGTCTGAGGCTATTTTGATCAATTCTTGTTCTATTGTAGGCCACAATTTTGACATAGGAAGCTGAAAATGGGTATATTGGTACATTTTTCTAGAACAAAGGTCATAGGCTATAAGAGATTGACCTCAGAGGTAATAAAAGTTCATCAGAGGTTATTTCTGATGATTTCTAATTTTCATGAAGCCGAATGTATGGGAAACAACTCATTTTTTTCCCTAAATCTTGACTGTTTCTAACTTTGGATTAGGGATTATCTTCGTCAATCATTATTTTTTTTAAACAGATGAATATAATTTTTTGTCTGCAGAGTTTAAGAATGCACACATAAAATGAAGACAACTTTTTAAAATTTAAAACAAATTATCTCCCCCTTGAAAGAAAAACAAAAATCAAATTGTTAAAATGTTCTGATTTGATCATAGTAAAAATTTTGCTCATTCAACCCTCTTAATGTGTAAGGAAAATTTTTTTTGTTTTTTGAAAATTCCTCTCCAAAATAGGGTTTTAATGGAGGATTCAATATGCAATGTAAGTTTATGCTAAATTGATCACTCTTTTGTGTGTGCTTTATTTTGAAAATTCAGAACTTTTCTAGTGATCACAGTCCAATAAAAGGTGATAGAAATAACTTATTCATTGATCACCCCTTTTCCAAACTTTTTAATTGATCGCCCCTAACTCATATTTTGGTGGTGGTGATTCATAATTTCCCTTCGAATGCTAGTTTTATAATATTTTTACTTTACCAAAATATTTTTATACCTACCTTACATGTAAGGTCTGTTAGCGTATACATTTGCATTTTTGAATGTTCGTTATCGCAATGTAATTGCATATACTTCGATGTTACTATATATATTTGCAAATCTTGAAAAAAAATGTTTATCTTGTTTCCCCTGTACATTACAAGAAGGTGTTTGTGCCTGGGGAGTTAAACTTTCATTTTTATTGAGTTGTCAATTGTTCATGTTAGATGCCCTGCAAACATGACATTGAAGCATTAGATCAGACATTGTGGGACACAAAAACAATGACACCCTGAGTGGAATATACAAACCCCGGTAAGGTTGGATACTTCTGTTGTGCCTAAAGGGTCAAAATTTGGTGTTCATGTGGTTGTTAATTGTTTGTAAGAAATGAATGCACAATGGTCTAGAAACTTGCTCTTGAAGCACTGGATTGGACACAGATGGAAATGTAAAAAAAAAAAGCAAAGATATCATGGACAGAATGCATAACTCAAGTAAGGCTGCTTCATGAATTGATAAGATACAACAATTCTGATTGAATATACATTCTGGCCCAAGTAAAGATTGTCAATGTGTCAAAAGCAATTGTTATCAAGTATAGTTAACAAAATGTGATTGTATTCATTTAAGCTATTTGAAAACCTGAGAAATGTCAACAATTTCTACACACTTAAACACACACACACACACTATATATATATATATATATATATATATATATATATATATACATATATATATATATACATATATATATATATATGTGTACATATATATATATATATATATATATGTATATATATATATATATGTACATATATATATATATATATATATACATATATATATATATATACATATATATATATATATATGTGTACATATATATATATATATATGTATATATATATATATGTACATATATATATATATATATATATATATATATATATATATATATATATATATATATATATATATATATATATATATATATATATATATATATATATACTGTGCACATAACACTTTTCAGTGAGCTCATGAATACTACACTCGGATCAAGGGCGGAAGTGCTGGGGAGTGACACTTTGATCCTTGGCAGTGTGCTCTCATACTATGATCCCTGGCAGAATTCATACATAATATTTGATGGGTCCTATACTAGCATTATAATGATGTTCTATAAAATGTAAAGCTAAAAATAATGAGCATCATATAGCCGTTAAACTTTAAACTGATTGCTTCATAAAAGACTTTTTTCATCAACTTGGGACTGATAATTTTTTAAAAGCTTTTTTTTCTTCCAGGCAGAACTTAGTGTGTACATTGTGTGTGTATGGTGTGTGAGTTATATGTTTTTTGCATGTGTTGTGCATGCGTTTTGTGTGTATGTTTATGTGTGTATATGTGTGTGTATGCAAGTACATGAGTGTGTATTTTCTTTTACACTGGCCCAGAAGTATAAGTTGTTTACTTTATGCTGATTGATAATGATAATCTTCATTTACCTTCCTAAGATGCGAGGTCCCACATGTGTACGTGTGGGTAGAGACAAAATTTCTCAGTCCCTGCAGTCTTCGCCACAAAAGTGCCATGACTCTACCCTTTTAGTGCGATGGGTAAGTGCTGCATTGGAGTTGGAATCTCCAAGGACCAAGCTCGCTTCATTCGTCTTTGGGTGGGAGACGACTGTTCCTAAAAAATGTTTTCTGTCCAAGCATAAGGCAGAAGAAATATTATTGCAAATGGCCGCTGACAACTGTTTATGCAACTAAAATCAGTTGATACAGCCTGTTGATTTTTCCTATCTTTGATGAAGTAGAAAAAATAATTATTATTATCTTGTATCATAGTTAAGATCCAAAGAACAGTAATAGAAATGTTATTTTTTTTTATCTCATATGTCTCCACATTTTTCTTCTTATTCTCCTCCTTGCATCTATTTTCAAGTAGAAATTACTCAAAAAAAAAAACAAATCACTTGACACTCAGCTGCCAAGTTCATCAATACTATTCAGAGTGTCTGCTAACTGTAAACTTAAAATATCTTTCAACGTCATCATTACTTCTTGCAGCAATATTAATTAACCGTGACTGGATATTTTTGGTTTATTAAATTTAACTTGTAATGGAAGATCACAATTTTTTTAGAATTATATTTAGTAAAGATGCGTTCTGTAATTTTGAGATAAGTCGTTATCATGTTAATAGTTGTCTTGACTACTGATTGCGTTCTTTTCGTTGATTTTGTTTTTACCATCTTATTTCAGTCAATCCATTTTACAGCTTTCTTTAGTTGTACAAATCAAATGGAGAAGAAAGTCTTTGTTTTAATAGCGTAAACCAGAAAATGGTGTCTGACAGAAAAGAAAAATCAACCCAAAACCATTTAGACAAAACCTTATGGCACTGTGGATAACACAGGTGATTTTCTATATTTCAAATCAGGCTTGGCGCTTTCTAAATCTTTACATATGGACGTACACCTCAAGAGGCCATAGAATAAATCGGTGAAAATGTTGTGATAATAACAAAACTAACAAAAGAATTAGATCAATAGTCTAGACAACTGTTAGAATGGGGATGACTCCTCTCAAAATTACAGAATGCATCGAGCTCTTAGTTTGATTGAAATAAATCCAGGCTTTACAGAGAATACACCCACCCCCACACACACACCCACTCATACACAACATGCATGTACACATACAACACAATGCACACATATGCATGCAACATGTATACACGTTCAAAACACACATACCACACACATATATAATGTAGGAACAGATGCACACTTAACACGCACAAAATGCGTACATAAGCACAAAAAACAAATACGTATACACGTACAAAACACATGCACACATAACATAAACAGACCCAACACACACACATACACGTACAACACAGCATACATGCAGAATGTATACACAAACAAAATATGCGCACACACATGCATACAACATAGAAACATACCCAAACTTAACTTACTCACAACACGTGCACACACACACACAACATACATACACATATATATGCAGATGTGTACACAAACAAAATATACTTACACATGCACACACACATATACAACATAGAAGCATACCCAAACTTGAAACACTCATAATGTGCACATACACACACATGCATAAGAGAAACAGGTCCAACACGCACACACGCACACACACACACACGCACGCACGCACACACACACACACACACACACACACACACACACACACACACACACACACTCATACACACAATACATCCATTTTGCTTCAATGTTATTGTTTACTAAATCTTATCTTTAAAAATACAAGAACCTAACAATAAACTACATAATTTGCTTGGTTTATCTGTTCGAAAAGTCTACGATGAAAAACAAAATTTGATATTTCCAATAAGATGCCACAATAAATTTTAAAATACTCATTCACTTGAATAACTGGAATAGAGCCCAAGAGATCTATGTAATTTTCAACTTGCTGCGCAAAATCTTATTTTTTGAGTTTCTATTTTTGAAAAAGAAAAAAATGTCAAACAAATCTTTATCCTGTTCAGATAACTTCAAAGGATTTCACGTTATCAGAATCGATTTTATATATTTGATAAAAGAGTTCTGAGTCACTTTGAGAATGGAGATGGGTTTTTCGTCAAACTTCAGTTCAAGTCTAGCATTGACTTCATCTTTCAACCATAATAACAAGAACAAGTTCAGGGAACAATCCTCACCTAATTTAGAGGATTAAACTCTTCACTATTTGTTGATTACAAAATGTTGAAAGAAATCAATAAATAAAATCAGTGTTTCCTTGCTATGATTTGAAATCACGATTGAGTGTTTTTAATGTGACTCATACCAAGTTAGCCAAACTGATACGTTGTACATATCTTTGGAAATTTTTGTTAGGAATATACGGGGGCATATTTCATTTTAATTAATAAATGCATTTATTGAATCGGTATTTCCCTACCGTGATTTGAAATCGTGAGCAAGTGATAGATGACTCTCTTACTGATGGGGCTGAACTGATAAGTATCTGGGAAAATTTTTGTTATAAATATGCAAGGGCTGATTTCATTCCAATAAATAAATACATCTAAATAAGTGAAGATTTCCCCTACTGAAATTTGAAATTAGGACCAAGTGATTGTTAGATGGCTCTCTCATCAATTGAGTCAAACTGACAAGAAATCTTTGGAAATTCATGTTAGGGATACTTGATGGCTTATTTCATTCTGAAAAATAAGGTATATAACCAATGCATCCTCCCAATAGTCACTTATAGAGCTGAAACATGGAACCTAACCAAGAGACAGACCCGTAAATTGAGAACCATGCAACGTGCACATGAAAGAATAATGCTGGGCCTAACAAGGAGAGACCACAAGACAGCACAGTACATCCGAGAAAAGACGAAAGTCAGGGACATCATAGAGTCCATTAAAAATCTCAAATGGCGATGGGCTGGCCATGTTGCAAGAATGGCAGACAATTGATGGACATCATGACTCACAACATGGATCCCCCGAGATCACATGCGCAACCGAGGCCGGCAGAATATTAGATGGAGAGACGAGCTAGACAAGTTCAGGAAGTACTGGCTCCGTGACGCCCATGATAGAGAAGTGTGGCAAATCCTGGGGAAGGTCTATGTCCAATGACGGACGTTAAAAGACTGATGATGATGATGATGATGATATATATAAAACAATGATGCAGTAATCATCTTCAGTGGGAATGGAAGTTGGAATTAAGGTTGACCCTGCAACCACCAGGTTTGTTACATAAATCATTATCCAAGATACGCAGATATTTACAATGCACTGATTTTCAAGAATATTCCAGAAGGGTGCCATTTTTCTTTTCTGACCTCCTGTATCTGGGTTGTTATCAATCAATTGTTTCAGCTGAGTGACCAATGTTATCCAATGTTTCATACTTGATATATATATAGACTGATGTTTGTAGAATTCAAGTCTGGGAATCCTGTGAAATACGTCTTTAATTATCAATAATTGTCATAGTGTCTGTGGCTCTGAGCCATTCTACTGTACTGGCTTCCCCTCAACTTGATGTATTTCTCAAGTAGAAAAAGTAGCAACAAATGTTATCTGGTGGCTTGTACAATACCTAACAAAGCAGATATACTTGATTATCAGATACTAGAGCAGTGCCCATTCTAAAGGTGCATGTTTTGAGGGAGATGGACTTTATGGTGTGTGGAGCAACCTGCCATAATTGTCGTGTAAAATAATTTTCCGTCTGTCGTACTAGGAAATGAGGCTTCGGAATATTTCAGTTACTTCTCTTCATTGTTGCTAATTTGGATATTTTTTATCTACATTTAGATAATTTTAATGATCAGAAATCAAGGGAAATAATTCATAGATGCTAGGAAGAAAGATCTATAATTTATTTTTATTAGATTTCTTGAGAACTGCTGATCCAAACAACAAAATTTCTCCAATTGTACTTAATATATACATACATACACATACTTACATATATATATACATATATGTACATTATATATATATATATATGTATATATATATATATATATATATATATATATATATATATATATATATATACGATTATTAATCGAGTTATATTATATAGAAACTTATTTTGGAATGATCTCCTGTCATTACACGGTTTATGTATCATATACCCCATACAACGTAAATTAAAGAATCATCCTGTTGGATCACATATCATATATTCATTTCTTTATAGATATATAATCATATGTATATATGTGTGTGGAGTAGTGTCCAAAAGTACTCAAACAAAGATAAATATCCTTTCAAAATGTATGTATGTATTTATGTATGTATGTATGTATGTATGTGTGTGTGTCTGTGTGTGTGCTTATATATAACTTCTTTTAAGATTATAGAATTTTTAAGATCACTGGTAGCCATTCTCTTATCTGGATTTCTGTAAACCGAGAAGATTTCAAAGTATTTTTTCTATGGATGTCACCTGCATACTAATTCTCATGTTTGGTGCCAAGCATGACCTGGCTTGACCCACGTTCAACAAAAGTCTTCTGCTGAGCTTTAATGGGCCTTATAAAGCACAGCCAAAGTGATTATTTTGAGATAGCCTTGGCCCAACACGCTGCGTAGCTGTGTTTCAGTGCTCCTACTCATTAGAGGTGTCTCTGCTGCTCATGGATATTATGTTTATTTTTTGGTGATTTTTAACTGTGACATAAATAGTCAGTTCTTAGAACAGCTGGAATTGCATGTCAAGAGCAGTTTTGATTAGGTCAACAGTGTTTATAAGGAATTAAGTGGTATGAATAGATTGGCTATGTTCCTAACAAATAAAGCTGTTATCTTAATAAGAGTGGAGGATAATAAGAGAGAGAAAATGTTGGTAAAGATAGAGAGATATGATATGGAGAATGAGCAAAGAAAGAGGAATATTTTTTTTTATACATCACACTACCTCAAATCATTCCATTTTGAAAAATCAATTCTTGAATAGGAAAATAGAAAGTTTGAAAAAGAAAGAAAGAAAGCAAATTTTACAGATTTTGTTTATAATATATGATGTACACTTCAAATTTATAACTTTAAAAAAATCAATTCTCAAGATAAATAGATATGAGAGAGTACAAGACAAGAAATAAATAAATCAGACTATGCAGTGTTTATAATTAATGCATACACTTCATATTTATAACTTTCTTCAAAATCAATTCTCGAAATGAATAGATACAAGACAGTACGAGAAAGAGAGAGAGAGAGCTGCACTGAGCAGTGTTTAAATTAATGTATACACTTTATGGTCATAACTTTTTAATTTCACTATGACTTATATTGCATTTTGTATATTTTTCATTTCATGTTTAATGCCATGATTATTTTATTATTTCCGACGTTTTGATAGGGATTTACTTGAAAACTCAATTGGAAAGAAATAGATTTATTACAGAATCAAATGTTGTCAAATGCTGTAAAGAATTGTTTGTACAACGTTGCAGTTTTTGAACAGAGTTTGTTCGTTTTCTTGTTTGACATTGAAGACTGTGTAAGGGTTAAAAAGAGCTGCAGATTTCCCCGTGGATTACAATGAAAAGCAGAAAAGGAAGCATTTTTACTTCTGTCAATGAAGTTGGAGAGGCAAATGTATTTGGTTGTGTCTGTCTTTCTATTCTTCCATCTGCCTATATGTTCAGATAATATCTCAAAAAATACCCGATGAATTTCAATGAAATTTTGAGAAAGAGTGGTAACAATAAGGACGAATAGGTTTAATATTGGGACAGATCAAGCAATAAGTTTCTAATCAGGAGATATTTTTTCCATTCTTTTAACGCATTTATGCATATGCTCACACAATGTCTCCAAAAGTCCTCAATGAATTTCAATTAAATTCAAATGGTAAGCAAAACACTATGAAAGATTACATTAAATTTGGGGGTAGGTCCATGAACGATTACTTCCCCGCTGACAGAGGCATGCGCTCGTTAAGTGATTCCTAGTTCATTATTGAAGCAGTACCTGTATTACCATACTGAAATCCGGAAAATTCTGGAAAGTGTCTTGTCCCCAGGGTTCCAGGTGAGAGATTGTGTACCTAAATAAGAGACATGATTGAAACATCTAATTTAATATGAATTTTCTTATGACTAAAAATGGGACATACTAACTTTTGTTTGGACAATCAAATCTCTTCTTTCCATCTTTAAAGTTAATACAGCGTTTCGGACAATTCATTCTATGGCTTTCTTCAGGTGTAATATGTGATATCCATAGGGAAAGAGAGTCTTTTTTTATCGGTCCCCATCACCTTATGAATGTTCATGACGTTATGTCAACATGAAAGCTGAGACGAAGGGATTGGATCGTCAGAGCAAAAGTTGGTATGTTAATGACTCTTCTCAAAGTTACAGACAAAAAAGGGATATATTTACATGCATGAATACTTTTACTTCATATAGGCAGTGGGTTTGCCAAAATACTTGCCTTTCATTCCTCAAAGATGGGGATTGTCTGAAGAGTTTTAGACTAATGGAACCGTACCCAGAAGTAATGAGTAATTTCCTCTTGTGGTTGTTTTTATTCCCCATTTGCAAGGATCAGAGAACTCCTCCAGTATGCACTGGTTGTTTTTAGAAAATGTCAACCAAAACTGTCAACATAAGTCTTCTCAATTTTCAAGTGATTCTGGCTGGCTATGCATGAATGTATGTGTCATGTGAGCAGGCCACACCAATGAAGTTAGAGGATGAGAATTTAAACATTTACTTATTATGTTTTTATTTTTTTGATAATTCTCACCAAAAGAGGTTGGTGGGGTTCAATTTACAATTTAAGTTTATACTAAATTAGTCTCCTTGTTTGTGTCTAGCAGTGTTTATGCTTGTTTTTTTAAAAAAGTTTTAACTTTTTAACAATCCAACAAAAGGTGAGAGAAGTAACTTATTCATTGGTCATCCCCAAAACACGGCATGTTGTCGAAAGACATTGGTCAATGATGATTTCTATTGAGTGACTAACCAGACCTGTCTTTTTTTTTTTCCTTACTTTCCTCTAAGTGGCGATTAACTCACCCAGTCCACACTGTAGGTTTAGTGCCCTTCCTCAATAGTTCATCTAAATAGCCAAAGCAACTGACAAACTGCAGGGTTTTTTTTTTCAGAGTTGCCTTTGCTTAGATGGACTGCCTTTGAAGGCTGACAAGCTCCATCTGCCCCACACATAGCTGGGGGCCAGGAAGTGTATTCAAGCCTTTCCCAAGAGCACCATTTCAAAGTGATCACAAACTACCTCAGCTGGAATGGTTCTATTTGAAACTGTCAACAAAACTGTCAACCTAGGTCTTATCTGTTTTTGAGCTGGTCTGTCTGTCTGTCTGTCTGGCTATGTATATTTAGAAAAAAAAAATATTCAATAGGTCTTCAAAGGGTGGTTTAAATTTACAATGTAAGTTTATGAGTTTGCGCTTTTAAAAAATTCAGACTCTTTTTTTAGTTATCACCACTCAACAAAAGGCAGAGGAAGTAATTTGGACTTTTTATAGTGATCGCTGCCCAACAAAAGCGAGGAAAGTAATTTATTCATCGATCACCTCTCTTCCAAAAATTCTTCTTTGATCACCCCTAATATGGCGTGAAAGCCTGAAGACATTGGTTAAATGACGGTTTCTATTGAGTGACTGACCAGACCAGTCTTCTATTAACAGTTAGACCACTCCTAGACTCTCTGAAGAATTTTACTTCTTCTTGTACCGAATCCCCACCCCATCACTCTCTTGCGAGTCATTTACTTCCTTTTCAGGCGAGCTATACACTCCTCGAAATTCCTCACTAGAATCAAACCATTCAGTCTCTCCTTAAGAAGCCAACTGGTCTGGTTAGTCACTTACTAGAAACCGTCATGTGACCACCGACTTTTGGCAGCATGCCCTGTTAGGCATTATCAATTAAAAGATTGGAAAGAAACGGGTGATCAATGAATAAGTTACTTCTCTCGCCCTATGTTGGGAAGGCATCTCTGAAAAAGTCTGATAAAAAAAACAAAAACAAACAAAGAACAAGTGTGAGAACTGCCAGTTGCAAACTAAGGGAATGATTTAGTATAAAATTACATTGTAAACTGTAAGGGAATTTGAAAAAACAAAAAAAGTTTCCCTTGATATTATTCAGAATAGTTTTATTGGTGCTGGCTGTACCCGTGATACTTGCATACATAACCAGCCAACCAGCCAGCCAAACCAGTTTGAAAACTGACAAAACCTCTGCTGACAGTTTTGGTGAGAGATTTTGATCGACAGTTTCCAATAAAAGAAAAAAATAAGAATAAAAGACTTCATACAATACTGCCAGTGTGAAATGGCTCTTTCGAGAAGGTTGTCCTGTAACCATCCAAGGCCAGGCATGTTTGCCTCGTTATCAATAAAATCCTTGCCAGGGGTCATCACAGAGCAGAAGATGTAGCTAAGCACTTACCATAAATAGCCATGTTTTTTTTTTAATTTTCTAATCTATGAGCTATTTTCGCAGAACAGCAACAAGAGGGTTAAGTCTTCTCACAGAAGTCTCCCAGTTTTTCTTGGATTCTTTTTCAATGAGCTGATGAAGAGAATGTGTTTTGTGATTGGTCCTCTTTTATGCGCCAAACTACAAATGGAAAATGTCTGGTTGGGGGAAAAAAGACCTCTTGTATTTTCTTGTTACTGAAAAAACACTGGAACTATCCAAATAGTAACCTTTTTTTATGCAGGATACGCAGAATAAGAAGATGTGTAAATGCACTGTCAGTTCAGTGTTTTTCAAAGGTCAAATGTCTCATTTTTAGTATGTAATATAAAATATCTTTTATTTTAGAATAGTTCTAAAGTGTTAAAACAATATTCTTTTTCAGAGAGACATTTATCAATAGTTCAGAGAGGTTTTTCATGTTTTTAGTCTGCAATGTCTTGAGGCTGAATTAAAAAACGGCTAATGCATTATGGGATTGAAAAGAAATTTCTTTTAGTATGTGATTGTTTTTAGTATCTTTTTTCAAGTGTGTCCTTTTATGCTTTTTTAATTTATTTAGTTTTGTTTAGTATTATTGATTATGGTTTATTTTGTGATGTTTTTTCTTGTAGTTTTCAGGATGGCTTAATATGGTCTCCAGAATAGTTGTCTTGAACGTTTTTATTATTTTTAGTGTGGCTTTAAATATTTTTTATATGTATGTTTTTATGTAGTTTTACATATGGTCACTTAATTATCTCTCTTTCTCCCTATTTATATATATATATATATATATATATATATATATATATATATATATATATATATATATATGTATATATATACATATATATATAAATATATGCATAGATATAAGGTGTGTGTGTACATATATGCCTATGTATCGGTTTCTTGATGGAGAAAGAACCATGCAACATGCACATAAGAGAATCATGCTCAACCTCACGTGGAGAGATCATAAGAGAGAACAGTATATCAGACAAAAGACAGGACTTCGAGACATCATAGAAACTGTTAGAAAACTTAAATGGCAGTGGGCTGGCCATGTTGCAATCACAACTCACAATGTAGATCCCCAGAGATCAGGTGTGAGGCTGTGGCCGACAGAAAGTAAGATGGCGTGATAAGCTAGATATATTCAGAAAGTATTGGCTCCACGATGCCCATGACAGAGAGGTCTGGTGGATCTTGGGGAAGGTCCATGTCCAACGACGGACACTAACAGACTGATGATGATGATGATGATGATGAGGATGATGATGATGAAGAAAAGTGTCAAAAACTCAATGAATCTGCTTGATGTTGCGTGTGTGTGTTCCCTGGCAACACACTCTATTATTTGCAGTTTCATCTTGGTCTACTGATTCCACAAGTAGATGCTTAGCCTTTTTTCTTGAGATCTCCAAAATTCTTTTCTTTTTTTTTTTTCACTTCGTTATATATTCACCAAGACTCTCCAAAGAATAGAGGCCTTATCATGCAAATCATGTGAGATCACTTCTATATCAATGTGCTCTTTTGTATTATACACAAAATATACCCATATTTGTTGGCTCACACTTTTGCTTATATATCTATATCTGTCTCTATTTATCCCTTCCTCCCTTACCAACCCTGATTAAACATTGGTGCAGCTTGACCAAATTTGGCCCAGGTTTTTTTCATTCAAACACGTTTTATTGAAAACAATGGACAAGGATTTTTTGATCAATTTTTCTAGCGAGCTTTTCTTGCTTGCTGTTTCAGAAATGCTCTCACCTTGACTTCTAGCCATAACAATTCACCCTTTGTTTAAGTCACTTAAATCTTCTTTCTTGCTCATAACTGTTGCACTCAGCAAATCAAAGTGAAGTACTCAAGGCTGGCTGTCAAAAGACAGTTGCTGACATCCTTGCTACATGCTACTGATCATAATGTTTTGGCTCATCAGTATATGTATATACACACACACATATATATATATATATATATATATATATATATATAAAGATATGTACCTTTTTTCAATTTTAGCGTGAATTTTTTCTATATTCTATATTTAATCCTGGAAAATATTACTTCTGTATTACTTTATGATGTGAAATACATCTTCTCCTGTATTGTCTTTGTTTTTCATTTCTTTTAAACCACCTTTGTATTCTTTGATGTCAAATTTATTAAAGAAAATCATTAAAATCCAATGAATTCCTTTCCCCTTTACCAATGCATATATATATATATATATATATATATATATATATATATATATATAGAATGGAAGTGAGTCTGGAAAAATTCTTGTACTAAATCAATATTCGATTAACAAACAAGAAAGTTTTCTGGATTTTGTTGACATTTTGTTGCTCTGAGGATGATCGAGTGAACATGAAAATATTAATAAAATCAACCGCGCATTGGATTTGCAAATCATAAACTGGTTACATCCAAGTATTTTTTCAAAGTTACTTTGATCCTCTGCATTGTGAAATTATTGACTGCCAAGTCATACATATGTACAAGCAAATCCATATATTGTTATTTCTGTGTGTATGCAAGCATATACATATATATGTATTTATATATATAAATATATATATATATATATGTGTATATTTATAAATGAACTATTGTGAATGAGATAAACTCAGGAGTAAAAGTATATGGAGACTTTATCAGTTAATTAATTGACAAATTAGTTAATTAGTATGCTATACATGTTTTGGAAGTGTGCCCATCTTCAATAGTATGCGTGTACCTTTCAGTGGTGACTCCATTATGTATTAGGACTGTTTTCTGTATATATGTATATGTATACATATATATATACATATATGCTGATGGAGGTGACAATAGGAAGGTAAGAAGAAAAAATTAATGAGAGAAGCAGGTGTTTCATCTTGAAAACTTATATTATTGCGTAGGCATGTTTCGATGCATTTCGACAGTTGCCACTCATCTTTTTCAGAGAAACTTGCAGTGATAAAGAGAAAATTGTATGTTGTTCACATGTCTGAGATTGAGGGAAGAAATGAGATTTCTGTGTTTTGGGTTGTTTAGTAAGAGTGGGAGGAGAAATGTCAGTATATGTGTAGGTAAGAGTCAAGTTTAGTCTGAAATGAGAAGGGTCTGTGAGAGGAGTGGTCAAGGAGAGTATGTATCTGTGTTTGTGAGTGTTGGGCTTGTCTTAGCTACGGTGTAGTCTTGAATATAAGTCCAAAGTGAGTACAAGACAAGTTCAGAATTGAGCATAAAATTTTAAAAAATCAAATGACTCAAATATAAGTGAAGTTCCTTGTCATGAAAGATATCATGTTCTTATGAATATACCAATTACTTGGTCAACTGTCACTGAAACATGGAATTCTTCATCTTTAACATAGCAATCGCGGTTTCCAGGTGGTAAAATTGAAATTCTCATCATTGATGACCTATTTACCCAGAAAATATTATCAATGGATATTACACAATACACACCTTATATTGCCAAAAGACCATTTCATGGAAAAAAATCATGATAATGAATTGAATTAAAAACAATGGCTATTGTTGCTCACAACTATTCATTGTGTCTATTGATACTGTATTTGTATGAGCAAAGGTATCGGCCATTTTTGACTGGCCTGATTGTAAGTCAAACTGCTGTTTTGAGGCTGATTTTCTAATAAAAAACCTTGTCTTATATTCAAGAATATACAGTGTATATATATATATATATATATATATATATATATATATATATGTATATATATTCTAGAATATACCTGTCAAGAATGACAGTGTTATTTATGTATGAATTGTAGCAGTTATTTAATTATGAAAAATGTTTAATAATTGTTTTAGAAAAATACTCATATAAAATATTTCTAGCACAGAAATAAATATATGAATTTTCGTATCACATGACATCAGTTGAGATTTTTCTTACAAAATTTGTTGTAATAATAATTGTTGTCGTAGAATCAAACAAAAATCATGTAATGATTGTTATGACAACAGACTCATATTTTTTTCCATATTTTCCCTATCTCTTAGACATGAATGTATCAGATAATGGTGAGTCCACTCTGTACATTAGGTTATATCAGGAACGTGAGCAGATAAACAAACAAACTAGTTTGCATATATGCCTATTATATACTTAGATCTATAATCTATGTATTAATCAATAAGTAATAATCATATATAATCAATGAACAGGATGAGAAAAATTGTATGAATGCAAAAAATCTAAATAAATAGAAAACATTAATTACTAGACAACAGTTGATCCATTGGTGATATGTTCAATTTTAGTACATGGTACTGGTGGTGCCAGGGCAAACCCAGGCATTACCTAAGCTCTGGCATCCTCGCCTGAGCTTCGCCAAATTCAGTCTTGACATATCATTATTTGTATAAAAACTTTGCCTGTCCTCATAGTTTTCTGGTCACGCGTGGTTTGGGCTGGTCCAAAATGCTAGAGCTGCCCCTGGTACATGTTCATATTCCTCAAGCTCTCAAGGTCATGTCAATGGTTTGCAAGATTAGCATACCAAACATTACTCTCTGCTTGCCACATAGCTTTATAAACAGAAACAACAGACAATTTTTAGGCCTCTTTTTGTGATCATCATCCCTGAAATTGGTAAAGATTGGCCACTTCTGAAACATTTGTTCTGTAATCATTCAGAGCTGCATCACAATTAACTGCAGGAAAATACAGACGGAATTTATTATTTGCAAAATGGAGCCTTTTGTAAAAGATGCAAGCCATTCTGAATATGCATGGATTGTTGGATAATTTTGAAAGTAAAGATAGATTTGTTTGAAGTTTCAGGCAAGCCAATTACAACTCTCCATTCTATTCGAAGAAACCATTTGGTTGCATTACTGTGTCTAGTGGCTTGTGCATGGCAGGCACATTATGCAGAGAAAACAGATTTGTAGCTGGCCTGTACGAGCAGATCAATTATGTAGATGATGAAAGAACAAAAGAATCTAACTGATTTACATTTCTCTAGAAACGTGCAAGATCAAAGAGTATTTTGGCACTCAGATGCGTCCCTGCCCACCCCCCAGCAATTCCTATCACTTGATTATTTTTACACACTTCTCATTTTTACACCCCAAGGGCTATGACTACTTCTTCCTTTTTTTTTTTATAAAGCTTTATTGTCCAAATTCTTCTTTTTCTTGTTCTTCTTCTTCTGTTTTCTTCCTCTCTTCCATGTTTTCATCTTCTTTCTTCTTCCTTTTCATATTATTTCTTCTTCTTTCTTCTTTTTCTCCTTCTTCTACTTCTTCTTCTGTGTGTTCATCTCCTCCTCTTTCTTGTTCTCTTCTCTTTCTTCTTTTTCCTTTTCATATTCTTTCATCTTCTTTCTTCTCCTTTTTCTCCTCCTTCCTTTTCATATTTTTTCGTCTTCTTTCTTCTCCTTTTTCTCCTTCTTCCTTTTCATATTCTTTCTTCTTCTTCTTCTTCTTCTTCTTCTTCTTCTTCTTCTTCTTCTTCTTCTTCTTTAACAGCAGCAGCAGCATCACCACTTCCCCTTAATGTTGCATCCATGGTAACAGAGCAGAAGCAAATACACTTGCTGACTTTTTGGTCTTGTAACAGACGGACTCTTCAGGGATGGCAATTGAGAACTTACTCAATAATTTCCTCAGATTTTCCTTGCCTTCTAGAAGTGTCCGATAGTTCATTCATATTTATTGACTTGAAAAATAGCATTCTTGTTGAGATTAGCTATTCCACTTTCTCACTATCATCCATGAAGAAGGCATGAATGCAAATCTCCCTGCACATGGTCTCATCAATGGTAATTTTAGCTATGGTTTTAACACTTACATTCAGAGAAAAGAATGGGAAAGTCAGTATATAGGCAGGTCACTCCCCCACAATTACCTGTCCAGTTCTCATGTCAAGAGTTCCCTAATCTCGTACTCCCTGTCAAATAGGCTGGATACTTAAGAGAAAATTGGCACCGTCGAGTAACTTCTCTTGGTCACGAAAATGCCATAAAGAAAAGGTCTGGTTAGTCACTCAACAGAGACCATCACGTGACCGATGTCTTTTGGCAGCATGTGTAGTTGGGGGTGATTGAGTAAAATATTGGAAAAAGGGGTGACCGAGGGTTGAATTACTTCTTTCGTCTCTAATTGGCTGTGATTACTGAAAAAGTTTGAATATTAAAAAAACAAGCATGAACGCTGCCTAAAACAAACTAAGGGAACAATTCAGCAGAAACTTATATTGTTAATTGAACCCCTAATTGAAAATCTTATTTTTTGAGGAGTGGGGGAGTTTTTGGGAAAAAAAAAAGGGTTTTTTCAGACATAATAAGGAGAAAATATTTGAAATTTCAGCTCCAGCTTGCATCTTCTACGATAGGCACCATCTCACAAATCATAGATTCCATCTGTATTATCCTGCTGTTAATTGTAATGCTCGACAAATACAGAGATTGTCAGACTGACTTGGAAACTGAAGAAACCTATGTTGACAGTTTTGTTTGATGGTCTCTAAAATGATTACTTGCCATTATCATTGTCCTCCTCCCAGAAGTCATAGCTTCAGAGTTTGATCACTACTGAATGTGTCACAAAATGTAATTTGAGAAAAAAGATGGTGTTATTCACTAAATATCTTGATAAAGGAAACTAGTAATCATATAAATACATAAGTACATCATTAAGTCAGTAGCTTAATGATGCAAAAAGCATTCATTTTATACAACAGATATTTACTTTTGTCCTTTCTTGTCAATGCTCTCAATTCTGTAGTGAATATTGATCACATAGATTAAATATTATACAGTGAAATTTTCAGATCTAAATCCAGATAATAACAGTTTCAGACTATGGATTTATTGAACCATTATTGTAAATGTTTTCATTCATTCCTGTTTTTTTAATTTTGAATTCTTTTTATTAATCCTTAAAAACTTACTTTGACCGATTTTCTTGTTCCAGAGAATGTGTGTATGTATATATAGTCCTGCAAAGGCCTGAGTAACTGTCTCAGCCCTAAATTCCAATTTTTTGCGTATTCACAGTCTATATTTGCTCTTTTGATTATTTCAATGCAACAATTATGTATTTGACAAATGGATATGTGATCTAATAGAAATGATTTTAAATTGTGTTATATTATATTGAAACGCTTATTTGAAATCATCTCCTGCTATCACACGGTCAAGGTATCACTTGACAATGTAAATAGAATAAACAATTAAAGAAAATGGAACTGCTGCAGGAATCAAACCTGCGACCAATAGGGTTGCTGCTTCAACATAGCATTGCTCTTACAACTGAGCTAAACAGCTGCCAGTAGTGTAAATAGATGTCTCAGCCCAAAATTCCCATTTTTTGCCTATTCACAGTCTAGATCTACTCTTCTGTTGTCGAAGCGGCTAACATATCGGTTGCAGGTTCGATTCCTGCAGCAGCCTATTTTCATTGATTGTTTATCCCATTTATGTTATCTAGGCTGAATGATACATTCACCGTGCATTAATAGGAGATCATCTCAAATAGAGTTTCAAGGTAATCAGTTCATAATCATTTCTGTTGGACCATGTATCCATTTCTTAATAATATAATTGTCTGCATTGAAAGAACAGATATAGACCATGTTAAAGGAGTTATTTCGGCCTTTGCCTATAAATATATATATATGCAAAGGCCAAAATAACTACATATATATATATATATATATATATATATATATATATCATTAAGAAATTGATAAATAATCCAATAGAATGTTTGATTACAGTAGCAGCCCCATTTTCTTTAATTGTTTATTCTATTTATGCTGTCTAGGCTGAGTGACTCATTCTCTATGTAACAATGGGAAGTCATTCCAAAAAATATAAAGCATTCATAAATATTTATATATGTATATAATCCAAGTGTGTAACTGTAACCCTCTGTATCTACCACATCATGATAGCATATCACGTTTTAAAAAGGGAAAAAAAAGCAGATGGTCTTGACTGCTGAAAGAAATATATGTAGAAGTGTGAGAAGGAAAAAAAAAGAAAGAAACGGATTGATCTTTATTCCCCTGGTGGTTGTTCCTAATCAAACTGTGGAATTTCCCCAGATTCAGCTAGTATATATAATATTTTTATTCTGTCTGTCAGTAACACTGGCATCGATCCCAGACTGCTGAAAATTCCTTTCTTTCTGATTTTCAATGTATAACATACAGATTGAGAGCCAAAATTTGTTTAAACATGACATGAATATTTGTACCTCACATAAATGAATCATTGTAGCCCGTGCATGTGCCAGATCTTATGATTTGAAAAATTATCTGAAAAAATAGATCTTTCTATCTAAAATTATCTAAATATATACCAGTGCAAGATTTGGACATCGTTGGTCAAAATGATCATGAGACCTCAAAAAGTATTTTTTTGAAAAAACAAAAAAAAGCTTTCTTTTAATGGTACCTAGTGGTGTGCTCATGCAACCATGTGACCAGGAGCATCAAGAGATACACACACACACACACACACACACAGAAGAATATGTTATCCCTCTTGGCTAGTTGGCTAGATGATTTGCGAGGCTATGTTGATTCAATTGCAAAGTACAGTGATTAAATTCCACTTTTAAATGCTAATGTTGCTTTGAGGATTTTGATTCATTCATGGCTTTGTGAATAATATCAATAACTTGATGTATTCATTTTGCTCCAAGACCAGAAATCACTAAGAGAGGGCTACAATGGTGGAAATAATTTTTCGGCGCCCAACAAATATAACATGTAAATTTCAAATACTGGCCAAAGACATTGACCCACTTCATTATATATGAGAAAGTGGATGGAGAATTTGATTTTAAAATCAAGAGGACTGGTTAGTCACCTGATAGAAACTGTTTGTACAAGATATAATAAAGAGAAAATGTTGAAATTTTCAGCCCTCCAGCTCCAAAACTAATGGACCAATTTAGCATAAACTTATATTATTAATTGAATCACTCACATAAGACATATTCAAGGAGGAATTTGGAAAAAATGCAAAGATATTTTTTCTAGACATAGTAAGGAATAAATGTTTAACTTTTCATCCCTCCAAGATTATTTTTGCAGTCGGTACACATGATAATTTTAGTAAATAGTTTCTATTTTTTAGCTCCTTGTTTTTATAAATGCAAATTTTTTTTCTGTTTTGAAGATGGAAATAAGTATATTGTATTGCAAAAAGAGTATTTTCTGATCTTTTCCATCCTACGTGGGCTTTGAACTAGGATCAGTTGTGTTTTCCTCTTTAGGTAAGACGCAGCATAACTGAAGCGAGCCTAAGATACCAACATTGGGCAACACCCTTACCCTGTCATGAAACTAAGGCTCAGGAGATATCCTGATAACTTCATAACCCTGGTCACAAGGACTGCACAATTTTCATCTTTGTCCACATACACGTGTATGCAATCCTGACATCGTTTGAATTTGTCATTGTGGGTTGGTGAATAAATACCTGATTTTTTTCCCTCCGCACCAATGAGACATTTTGCTAGTCCAGTGACTGGAATGTTACGTAGCAGTGACCCTGAACTTTTAGATAAAGAAAAATGCATCTGTCTACTGACAGATTAACAAAATTTTTGGCAAAGCACAAGACAACTTTTGTTCTCCAGCTACCTTATTCTACAGATTTAACCCATGGCGACTTTCCTTTTCTAATGCAGGGCAAACATTTTGTTGTTCATTGTTCATATTGAGAAAAAATAAATCACCAAATGCTCTTCTCATATGTTCACTCTCAGATATGTTGCTCAAAACTTACAAATATCATGTAACTAACGTCTTTTAGTAGTATGCCATGTTTGGGGTGATCAGTTGATAAATTGGACTAAGTGATGATCAAAGGATAAGTTGCTTTGCTTGCCTTTTCTGGATTTTCTGAACTCAGCCCGGCATAATCTAGGGACCAATTTAGCATGAACTTACATTGAAGATAGAGGCCTCCACTAAGAACCTATTTAGGGGGAGCATTTTCAAACAAGAAGAAAAATGTTTTTCCTAGACCTAACAAGAGTTATGTACAAATTTTCTCCAATGTATGCACACAGCCAAATAGCCAGCCTATGGTGACAGTTTTGATTGACAGTTTCAGATAGATAAAACAGGCTCCCAGAAGTGGTTGGGAAAGAAGCAGTAAGATCATCTGTAAATCTGCTGATTGTCAATGTCTCACTGATAAAGGATATCTACATTGCCTCTCCAAAGTATAATATCTGGTTCAAGGGGACCTGCTCCCCCAGGCAGCACCCCCACGTTACATTGAGAAGAGTAAGATCAGGGTTAATTTCTGAGGCAAAAGGCATGTGCCACGAGAACTAAACAATATTCGTTTCTACCTACGTGTACATGTGTGTGGCCTCACATTAAACTCTAACCTGTGTCTGGGGAGGCGAATAAATATAAATATCAAGGAACAGGTTTGGTTAGTCACTCAATAGAAACTGTTATTGACCAACATCTTTTGGCAACATACCATGTTGGTAGTAATCAATTGAAAAATTGGAAAAAGGGTGACCAATGAAGAAGTTACTTCTCTCGCCTTTTGTTGGGTGATGATCACTAAAAAGACTGAACTTTCAGAAAACAAGCCTGGATAATGCTAGACAAAAAGGAAGTCACCAATTTAGCATAAATCAACATTGTAAATTGAACCCCGCCCTATGAAAAACCAACCTAGGTGGGGAATTTTTAAAATACAACATGTATATGTTTTTTTAGACATGATAAGGAGTAGATGTTGAAATTTTCAGCCCTCAAAATCCATTAGTGTAGATGGTACGCATGACATAGTCATACATACATAACCAGCCAGCCAGCCAAACCGACTAGAAAACTAAAGAAACCTACGTCAACATTTTTGGAGACAGTTTGGTTGAGAGTTTCTGATATCAAGGAATTTTTTTTCTCTGACTCAGTAGAGCATATAAGAAAATTTATCTGTCTACCTGACTTGGAGCAGAAAGATAAGGGACAGCGTAGGTTGGCTAATTTCTGTCTGGCTGGAGATGCCAGGGCGGGGTTGGTAGAAGTCCCCCTCACCTCTGAGTGCAATTTACAACTTAGGAGTCAGATAAATAATGAAAAGGTGGCCCATATTGGTGTTTGGGAGGCTCTGAAGATTCCAACAGATATACATTCTCTCACATCCTCTCCCTATCACACAGGCTTCTACTTCCCCACCCTGAGGAATGACCAGACTGAAGTAGCCCCCACCCTCATATGATATTTTGGTACATTTTTATTTTATTTTTATTAAATGATATTATAAATCATTATTTTTTTTCAACTTTGTTGCTTTTCCCCTTCATCTTATTATTAGTTGATTTTTATTGCAACTTTTGATTAGTGAGCGAACAATGTCAATCGGAAAATGAAGATTAAGCCTTAAGGAATTCAAACCCATGCCCTTCAAGGCTTATTCTCTATTTTCTGATCAACACTGTTGGAGGAAATAAAATGGATTACCCTTTCAAGTTTTATCCTCTGAAGAGTGACAGATGAAAAAAACTTTTCAAGAACTATTTCAAATATTCTGTTTAATATGTATCCACTTATTATGGAGATTTTAAAATTCCATGCCACCAAAAGACTTTTTATATGTTTATATATATATATATATATATATATATATATATATATATATATATATATATATATATATAAATATATATATATGTATGCATATATATATATATATATATATATATACATATATATATATATATACGATTATGAATTGTGTTATATCATGTATGTATATTTCTGTTGGATCACATATATCTAGTTCTTAATACATATATATATATGTATGCATATATATATATATATATATATATATATATATATATATATATATATGTATGCATATATATATATATATATGTGTGTGTGTGTGTGTGTGTGTGTGTGTGTGTGTGTGTGTGTGTATGTCTGTATGTGTGTGTTAAGAGGTCAGGATTGCTGCTTCCAGCTCTGAAATGATCCAAAAATATGATTATAAATTGCATTACATTATACTATATTATATATTATATACATCCATTTCTTAATACTTATATGTATATACATATATATGTATTTATATATATATATGTATATATGTATATGTGTATATATGTGCATGTGTGAGTGTGTGTGTATACAGATAGTCAGTTAGATAGAGATGTGCATGCATGTATTTTTGAGTTGTAGTTCAGTAGAATATCATAAAATACCAAGTTCTGAAAAAATGCACCAATGATTTGTGAACATGAAACTGATGTATCATTATCAATTTTTGATTAATATTTCTTTGTATTGCAACTGCTCAGACTGACGGTCCACAAGGATCAGTAATTTCGATAGGAAATAAAGTATAAGGTCTTGGCAAGGCTCAAACTTGTATTTCTTTAGCCTACTAGAGTACTTGCAAACAATAACAAATGTGGTGATGAGCAATTGTGGATAAATTTGCATCTCTGTATCAGGCCCGTACAACCTTTTTGATCTGACGGACCATATAAGATATTATTTATTATCTTCCAGGCCACACATTCACAAAACTTGTTTGCACAACAGAAATGGATTGAATTTCTATTTTAAATAAACATATGAAACACAAATTTATATTATTGATTTATGAAGCCAAAACAAAAGTATTTCGCAATATGAATTATAAAAATGACTTTCAGAAAAATTATATAAGATTTTAAATAGATGCTGAGATTGGCTACAAGCCACTAGGTATGTTATTCAGTGCCAAATCTGATCCGTTAGCCTACAGTCGCCCATGTGTGGTCTGTATTGTTAAATTTGAGGTAAAGGGAATACGAATTGCTAGGTCGGATTTTTGGGGGGGTTGGTCATTTAAAGAGCACTGTCCAGTAGTAGAAAAAAGTTGATGAGTAGGGCAGTTTTAATTGAATTTTAATAATTGAAAATTTGTATTACAACTAGAATTTAAACTCGTTGACAATTGATGTGATATGAAGGGTTTAAAATTCTATTTATCACTTACTGTTGCTAGAGACAGTGTCCTGTCTACTCAATAAGGGAAGGAGACCAAAGCTGTCCAGTTTCTAACATGGTAGGGTTTTTGAAGTTGGGAATCAGGGACCTATTGAAACGCAATAGCTGAACAAATTCACTTAAGTCAGATATATGTGAAAAATTATTTCCGCGATCCAGATAATGATGGAGTTGAGAACAGAGGTGGTTGACCTAAGAAGATGACTGATCATGATAAGAGGGTAGTTATCAGAGCACTGATGCAAAACTCCAATCAGTTCATGGCTTGGTTGAAGGCAAAAAGAGGTGTTCAAGTTCAGAAAAAGACCATTGGAAGGACAATTACGAGGTCAGGATTGTAGCGCCCAGCTTTGAAAATGATCCATAAACAATTTGGACTGGAATTTGAAAAACTTCATCAAATGTGGGCCAACGAGTGACAGAGGGTCATCTTCACAGATTAGATGAAGTTCAACCTAGATTGCCCAGATGTATTACTGATGTGACTCACAATTATCAAAGGGAAACTTTCTGAAGTGTGCCAGTGTAGGTGGTGGGCTCATGATTTGAGCTACTGTAAGATTTGATTGGAAGATGGCACTCCAGTTTGTTGATAGGAATCTAAGCAAAGCAGGGTATGTAGATCTGCTAAGAAAGATGAATTTAGTGACTGAAAGTATTTACATTGGTGACCCTTACTCCACCTTTCAGAAAGATAATGCTTCTATTCATGCTACAAGAGTCCCCCAACAATTTCTCTAAAAGCAAAGCGTAATGGTTTTGATCTGGCCAACCGAAATCCAAAATCTCAACATCATTGAAAACACATTGGGATGGTTAGGAAGAAAAGTTTTTGAAGGTGAGGGCAATTTAATATCGGGCAAAATTTTTATAATTGAAGCTTGGAATAAAGTGCATGATGGATTCCTTTGTTGTTTGGTTCAAAGCCTGCAGATTTTGCAAGTGTTTAACAATAATGGTGGTTCAATGAAGTTTTAACAATAAAATCTTCCTACAAAAAATTCAATGAAATTTGCCATGAAACAATGAAAATTACCCATGAGTTTAAAGTATTACAGAACTTTTCAATTAACTGATTGAAATCTCTGATCTAAATAGATAATTTTAACCCTTTTCCAAGACAATTCTATCCAGATAAGTATGTATATAACTTTGGATAAGACCAAAGACTGAGTGATTTATCAAAAGATTTGAATAATGAATTAATTGGTAATTTTTTGTTTGAGATTTGGAAATTTTCACCTGAGTGAAATTGTCTAATTGTTTTTTTTTCAGGTGCCACCCCAGTTGATGAAGATACTCAAGCTAGAAATTCAAGTGAGGTAACTCCATTATTTGACTTGCTCATGGTTATGAATTATCTTCCTTCAAATGAAAAGTGATTTGTGATGAGAGAAAAAACATTCAAAACATATAATATAATGTATGTATGTTTATTGTGAGAAGTATTCATTTCATTTGTAAGAAGAATGAATGGAGAATTTTTAAATCTAAAAATTAGTTGTTTCTCCTTAGAGCCCTTTTAAGAACCAGAGATTTTTGTCTTTGAAAATAAAACCATTGAATTCTTCTTATGGCTTGGGTATCTTCATTGGCTGGTGTAAAAAGTAGTGCCATTCTTTGAAAAAAATTTTTCTTCTCAAATTGCTAGGACTCAAGAGTTATATCATGTGACATATGATGCAATGAACTTGTCTTCATTTCTCCTGTCTAGACTATGTGTTAAACATGAAGTGATTTGTCACGTATATCATGAGAGTGTGGCCTAAGTGGGTGGCAAAAAATGTATTTCAATATTTTTCCTATCATGAAGACGTATCAGTATCTATGCTTCCTCTGAAGAAAAGCTAATGAGTTCTGGATACATTTCATGTTGTCAAGTAATAACCCTAGATATCAGTCATCAAAAGACACATATCTTCACTCATCTCATCTTTCTTCGATATCTAGAAACTTCTTTATCTGCCCGTATAACTCGATTAGAAAGAGTTATGTCACAGAAGATTTTATTCATTAACTTCTCTTTTTAGTTTGAAAAGCAACAGCTAAGAAATCATTTTCTCTTAATTTGAAAAAAAAATCTATCAAAAGCCAGTGATCTCATCTTCTGGATTTAACAAACATAGACTTGGTACAGCAGAGTGCCAAACAGGGCTGGGCATCCCAGTCTTCAAAAATTAGTTTAGTATGGTCCAAGGCCAGATGAAGGGAGATGAGGGGCGTGAAGATTGTATTGTACAAAATCAACAGGCACATCTACCTTTAGTACCAGTGAAAAATATATAACTATCTCAGCCACAAGGCAACAGCACAATATCTACTTAGCTTAGTTATCATTACAAAAGACCAACTTAGAGTGGAGGATTGTGTTACGCCAATATTTCAAATGGAGAGAGAGCCTGCCAGCTGAGAAAATCAGCATTCAAAATCCAGGCTCAATTATAAAATCATGTCATCTGTACAGGTGTATGACATTATCACATAGGTGTTGGAGATTAATACTTCGGTATCTTCAATCCACCCGCATTATAATGTAAACCTCACTATAATGAACCACCTTATAATGGGAAAAGCCTGTATGAACAATGTGAAAGACTGTTAATTTATTGAATGAATACAAAAGCATTTCCTCTTACATGTTGGCAGCCATGATTTTAGACAAAATGGAGGAGACTTGGATTAATGCATGTAAGATTGTTTTTTGTTTTCAAGCAGTTTTGTTTGTTCCTCTTAATCAAAACTGATATAGTATTCCCCGGTTCTGCAACAAAATGGATCTCATATTTGTTTATCAAAGCATTCAAAGATAGGGATGTTTGCAGAAAATTCTAGATTTAAATAAAAATATGGAACTCTAGCACAGCTTAGAGATGCTAATTTAAAATTCCAGTAGTTCATAAGTGGCCCAAGATACAATAACTTTGTCATTCAGAGGAAAAGAGAGAGTATGCGCTTGTCTACCCTTTTACTGACAACTGTGGATTTGTAGTAAAATTACTGCCAACACTTGTTCTACTGACCCATCGGGAGACTGGGAAATCTCCTGGTGGGGCCCACCAAGTCGGGTCCTTCTTTGATAGTAAAATATTCATTATCAGATATGTTCATATAGAAAAATTTTGCTAGCTTACTGAAGCATGTTTTATCATTTAAGATTAATAAATACAGGTCTGGTTAGTCACTAAATAGAAACCATCATGTAACCAATGTCTTTTGACTGCATGCTCAGTTGGGGGTGATTAATTTAGAAATTAGAAAAACAAGAGATCAATGGATAGGTTGAACAGTGATCTAAAAAAGTGTGAATTTTCAAAAATAAATATGAATGCTGTTTGACACAAACTGAGTGAACAATTTAGCATAAGCTTACATTACAAATTGAACCCCAAACTAAAAACCTACCACGGGAAGAAATTTTCAAAAAACTAAAAAAACGTACCATCAACACATATATCACTCATCATTATCATGCCACAATAGCAGACAGATGAGAGAGTGAGTGAGTACCCAGGGAAACTACTCTCACACAACTAACTTACTGACCAGGCAGTCATATCATTATTTATATCATAGAGTAACAGTAAAAGAATGTTACATTCAATGTTAACCTTGACAGGGGCCAGTTACTACAGTCTAGTAAACTGCTTTTTGTATATTCTATTGAAATTTCAATAAAAAAAGAGTCAAGATACCTCTTTAACAAAATGCAAGGCTATATGAAAATTCTCAAATCCCTTGTTATAAACTGTTGAGAATTACATCTCAAATTTATGATACCATTGCTCACCCCCAATGGATGTCAAAGAATGTAAGTACTTTTGCATCGATCTTCCGGTGGGCAGACAGCTACTTTGTTGAACACACACGGTCAGCCAATTACATTGCAATGTTTATTTGGAACCGATTAAAACCTTGGTCAATCAATACTAATTGTGGGTTTTTCATCATTGTTGTGATAGAAAAAACAACAATAATAAGAGAGAGTAAACTAGTTATAAAGTATCCTTACAATTGAATCACCGTGGCCTGCTCATGTACCGGAATAAATATCAAAAAAATCATCTGAAACTATTCTTTAAAATAGAACTTTCATCTAAAATTATCTGAAAGATAGATCTTCTATCTAAAATTATCTAAAAAAGATATCTTAACTTTGGGCATTGGTGGTTGGTCAGCAATAACCATAGAGACCCAAAAAAGAAATTATTTGAAAAAACAAACAAAAAAAAAATTTTTTAGAAGGAGCATAGTGGTGTACTTATGTAAATTCTTGAGTCTGTAGCCCTGAAAATGTGATCAGGAGAGCCCAGAGATACACATATATACACACACAAACAGACAAGCATAGGGAGAAGAATCTGAAGCCCAACTGGCTGGTTGATTGGGCGGATCATTTGTGGGGCTATAATAATTCAATTATGGTAATAATGAAGAGTGTATTGAACCTGAGTGTTGTGGTAAAAATGCAACAATAATCAGCAAGAGTAAAGTCAGTTATAGAATCATAAAAGTGAATATCTAAGTTTGGACAATTGGACATGTTTTAAAAGGTCAAGCAAGGTATTAGATTGAAGAGTATTTAAATTTGGAATTCACTGTAGATAGATGATGATGTAGCTCAATATAAATTGGAATCATGTGGTTTGAGTATGGACCCCAATTTTCAAAACGTTAAATTTGGTTCTCAAAGTAATGTTTGAATACTAAAATGGAAAGACCTTTACTGAATCAGGTTGCACCAACTGTAAATAGGAAATGAATTGGACAAAAACATTTCAGTAGTCAATAAATGAAACTCATCACCCTCTTCCGTTTCATCTGTTGCTAAAAAGATTTCTAATCTATCGTCTAACTCTTACTTCAACAAACACTACATATGTATATGAGTTTTGTTAAGATGTAACCTTCTGGTGAGCAGTCACGATTTAAAAAGTAAAAATTTATTTCTGTCTTCCTGCCAGACTAGTCTCACCCTACCCCCATCCCCATGGTTTTCTCTTCATTTCTGCACGATTTACAAGAGTCAGACTTGAAGAAGTGGTTGACGAAGATGCTTGGATCAAAGTTTGAAAAAATGGAAAATTTGTTACAACAGGGAATCACTTATAATGCAGCAGAAAATTATAGACCCCAACTTCTGTGTTGTAAGAGATCTACGGTATATTTGAAAGATTATTATTCTCATCTTTTCTTTTTACCCCTCAAAGGAGGTGAATATTCTAGAATTAAAGATTGCACTTAATTATTTGATTATAAAGTGAACTACATTCAAGCTTTTTTCACTCATATTTTTGTATATCTTTTAGTACAGATGAATAGAATGTACAGGGGAAGGAATTTTGAGTGTAAGTATAATCTACAAATAGTTCAAATAAGAAGAAGATAATTACTCAGGACATAAGTCATTCAAGATTATTATGGAAAGCAGCATCGGAAATCATTGAAGATGATTACTTTTTTTTTCATATCTTTTATTCATGCATGAGGTTGGTTCTTGGGAAGACGATCATGAATTTTACTTGACTCTTAGCGTCTCATATTGCCAGAAATTGAACTTTATTCTCATCAAGTAGGTACACAGCAGAAATGAAAGTATTTTGATTCTGATTACTGTTTAAAAAAAGTCTACAACACAAACAGCTCAATCATTTAAATAAAGAAATGCAACGATAAAATGTGGGGAATATGCTGTACGTGGTCATGAGACTATATTGCTATAAAATATATTCTATGCAGGTTGGAAAAAGAAAATGGTTATCTCACAGTTAAATGAGAATATTGATCTAGCTAAATGATAAGTAACAAGATTCTTAATCTTGCATTCGCTGCCAGACATACCAGATTACGTCAAAGTAACTGCAGCCCTTTAACCACAAATTGTCAAGATGAAAACTGATGGCATGTTTCTCTCTACAGTTCCAAGACACCTTTTGTTTCACCCCAAAAAGCTGGTTGACCACACAAGATAAGCTTTAGGGAGGATAGAGTAATCAAGATATGCCATGAATGATCCCCCAACATTACAGTAGGAATTTCAGGGCAAATCAAAGCTGATCTCAACAAAGAAGCGAGCCGCCGTACCTAATGATTGAATGAAATAGGATTGAAAACTTGTTCTCCAGCTATTAGACCTATCATAATCAAAGAGAATAAGATGGCTAGACTTAAATATGAAGGAGAGCATATTCGGAAAGATGAAAATTAGTCTAAAGTTCAATCAAGAAATGAAAGTAAATTCAATTTAGTTGGATCTGATAGCAGATAGTTTGTTTGATGCTATATAGGTGACAGACTTGAACCAAAGTGTTTAAAAAAGTCTGTTAAGTTTGGAGGTGGAAGTGTCATAGTATGGAGGTGTTCTCCTCTAGAGGTGTTGGACATTGTGTGAATTAATTAGATGATAAATGCTAACATGTATCTAAACTTAGGGACGCAACATACCATGCCTTTTCTACCAGCCAGTCATTTCTATGCAGGACAACATCCCCTGTCAATCTGCTAAATGAGTGAATATTCTTTTGAATAAGAGAACATTGAAGTCAGGAGATGGCCTGCACAAAGTCCCAACATAAATCCCTTGTGGAAGATAATAGGAGACAAAATTAAGGAATGAAACCCCAGCTCTGTCACTGAATTATGAGAAAAATAAGATGAATGGAAAAAATAATGCCAGATTTGTGGCAAGGAAACTGTTCATGTCCTGTGATCATTGGGGTGCTCAAGTTATAGTTAATGAAGGTCTATAATAAATACTAGTTGTTCCAAGTTAGTTCATCCACAAATGTTCAATTCTTATTTGGTAATCATCATCAAAAAAATGATATTTTATACCTGTTCTCTCATTTTATATATTGTTTTTTTTTTTCCAAATGAAGGTTTTTTTTTGGCTAACTTTCTTCTATAGCCACTTTCTCCCATAGCTTTTTTGTACATGAAGTATATACCAAGAGCTTTGATTCCTATAAATTTCAACAGTCAGTCGCAATTGCTATTATTAAGAGCAACATTTGAATTAATCGTTCTCTTATTTTAATCAGTACTGTATGTATTTCTTTGCCTTCTTCCTAATCTAACCTTCTTGATTAGCATTTTCCTTCTATAAAGTTATCAGTGGAAATTGAAATATAATTAGTATGGTTCACTGACTCCTCAGCATAAGTCTTCCCGTCGCTTATATCTGAATGCCTACTCCTCGGTGCACAACAACTAAGTGCTGTTGTATGACATGTCATATGTTACAAGATATGTCATTATGCAACAGGAAATCATGCCCCCTGGATGTTAGATTTACATAAATCATGATCTAAGCCATGTGTGTAAAAAGGCGAGCCTCAGATGCAAATAACAGCTTTATAGGAGAAGCTTATAAATCACTGCCGGGTGCAAAAAAGCTACACTTTTTGTCTGTGGAAAATACGAAAGAATTGAAAAATTCCTCTGTAAAATGTAGTATTAGTACTGCAGAGTAATTGAAGTAAAAATGATTTTGACTTGCCATCACAGTCAATTATTAAACAACTGTCATCTTAAAATTGGAGGTTGTATAGGTTCTCTGCGAAAAAACGTGCACATGAAAGAATTATGCTGGGCCTCACATGGAGAGACCACAAGACAGCACAGTACGTCCGAGAAAAGACAAGAGTCAGGGACATCATAGAATCCATTAAAAATCTCAAATGGCAGTGGGCTCGCCATGTTGCAAGAATGGCAGACAACAGATGGACATCACGACTCATGACATGGATCACATGCGCAACCGAGGCCGGCAGAATATTAGATGGAGAGACGAGCTAGACAAATTCAGAAAGTACTGGCTCTGCGACGCCCATGATAGAGAAGTGTGGCAAATCCTGGGGAAGGTCTATGTCCAATGACGGACGTTAAAAGACTGATGATGATGAATCTTAAAATTTGAAATCATGGAAAAAATTCCATTGCACTTATAATAAAGTATTGAGCCTTTTGCCATCTTTGATGGCTGAGGTTGTTCAATATTTTGCAATAAATTCTTTAAGATGTTTTTTTACAAACTCATTCATCCATCGTCATCATCATCATCATCATCATCATCATCATCATCATCATCATCAGTCTTTTAACGTCCGTCGTTGGACATAGACCTTCCCCAGGATTCGCCACATTTCCTTATCATGGGCATCGCGGAGCCAGTATTTCCTGAATGTGTCAAGTTCATCTCTCCATCTTATGTTCTGTTGGCCTCGGTTTCTTATGTGATCTCTGGGGATCCATATTTCAATAGATAGTTTTATAATTTTTTTACTTACTCATACCTAGACATTCACCTAACATAAGATAAATTCATTTTTGCAATAAATTGTTCTAACTTGATAGTTTGTTTCAATACAAGTTTACCCTACAAACTGAACTACAGAAGTGAATTAATTTACTAAAATTATTCTACTCAAAAATTTTAATTTTTATCTCAACAAATTGTTTTAATTCCATAGTATGTTTTTTTTGGCGGGGGGGTCTTTTTTATGCTGAGATGCACTCACTTATCCTGGTGCCTAATGGTCACGCACTAAGAAGTTGGCATTCAGATATTGATGCCGGGGAAAACTAAATGTTGGGTCACAAATTGATATGAGAGATTAGCCAGTGATCTTCTTCGTCTAGTGGTTGGATGTAGAAGGATTACAACATGGATTTTAACCATTGTGGTGATGTCTTCTCGTTTTATTTAAGATGTTAAGAATCACTTTGAAAAGGACTAAGGTGCTATTGCTCAAGGTTGATTATTTTTTTGCTAGTATTGAAAGACTGAAAACACTATAGACAGGCCTACTTCATGAATTACCTTCATCTAAGAACACTGCAATATGCTTATGAAACTGTTAAGTCTAGAAAGTTCACTCTCTATAACACAATTAAGTGCTGTCAAAATTAATCACATACAAAGTTAATCAGAGTATATTAATGTCAGTGTACTGTGGGAATACTCAGAAACAGTTTCTCTCACTCCTCCTCATATCTTATTTAGCCTTATATCTTTTACTTATTCATGAGCTGGACCAGTTGAAATCAGCAAAGACACCTTCATTACTCGTGAAAATATATTTCTGCAATCAAAGTATATAATTTTATTTGAGTGATTCATTATCTATGGAATATACATATATATATTTTAAGTCATGTAAAAAAATACATCAAAGAATAAATATGGTCAGAATAAATCGTGTTTATACATCATTAGCATTTTCCCCTGAAAAACATCTAAAATAGAGTTAAAACATCTAGAAATATTTAGATTCTAGAGAATCTAGAGGTTACCAATGAACCCATCAATAGAAGTCCCCCCCAGAAGTGCAAGAAAGCTTTTTATCAAAGATAAAAATAAAAACGATTTAGAAGGAATCTAGTGGAGTACTGATGTCCTTTTTTCAAATCTGTAGACAGAACAGTATGGCCAGAAGCGCTGGAACACACAAACATATAAACACATGCATACATTGAAAAGGATTGAACCCTTCACCATCTTTGTTGGATACGATTGTTCAATATAAACTATGACAACATGTAAAGGCAAATGAATCTAAAACATCTATTATTATTATTATTTATTACTTTTGTTATTTTCCTGTATTCATGTAGTTTACTACTACTGTAGTAATTTTTAGGCTTAAAACTAGTAAGGGATGAGTAATGAATGAATGACAGGTATATTGAAGGTTGAGTCCCTCTTGCTTCCATTCAAGCATAAGCACTCTATTCCATTCTTAGCCTTGCTCATTTCATTGCAAGAGATTGGGAGGGACAAATGAAAATATAAGAGAATGAATAATGATTAGAAAGTACTATGATATGACAGATTCTGTTGACCTACCTAGTGGAAATTTACACATTATACATGACTTGTAGATCAGAACAGAAGAGCATAGAAAAATTAATTCTCTATCTATATTGAGGATTATACCTTGATTCACAAATGTTGATCTGTTGTCCGTGAAGAGCTACTTTTGCATGAGATACATGGAAAAATGCGATTAAAAAAAAACAGGGGGTCAACTCTTATTTGAGATTTACTTTCACATGAATATAAACAGTATGTGCTTTGCTGAATCAGTGAAATTGCCTGTTTTACGAAATCTATTTCCATGATTCAGCATAACATAAGCAAAAATGTTGTTCTACTAGTCGCCAATGCAACAATGTGGGAAAGGTTACAATGAACTGTCACTGTATTCAATTGATACTGTAACAAAAACTTCTGGTCACTTGGACCACATGACTTTTATTGTCAACTCACAAATCAAGTCTGCCAACCTTTTATACAGCCTAGCCTTCAGCTGAATAGAAGTTAAAGAAAGTTACATCGCATTTAAAATGAGAGTAGTCTTTATTTAACAATACAACGAAGTATCAAAAGCATCTCACATCTTTAATTGGACTAATCCAATGACCTTGACTTGACTCACAAATCAAGATGTTACTGAACTGCCAACCTTTCGTATGTCCTGGCCCACATCCGAATAAAAGTTGCAGGAGATTATATCACAGATGGAATGAAAGTAGTATTTATCTAACTATACTACAAAGTATCGGAAACATCATCCCGCAACTTTAATGGGACTAATCCTCCGGTATAACTTTTAGAATATTACCCTGGTTTTGAATAGCATATGACCGATATTTGATACAACTTGAAATTTCTTCTTCACTTCCTTTCCCATTTAATCAAACTCCTTTTCTGTTAGTGGAATATTAATTTTTTTTATTTCCTTTTTGATTCTTAGATTAACCAATGCAAAAATATTAAATAAAAATAATTTTCACGGCATAAATAAGAAAAATGAGTTTTTCTAGAAAAGTTTTCTGCATTCCGATCTGAAATTTGAGTTAGATGAGGTCAGTTTGCAACAATATTCTTGGAACAGTGGGGGCTTGGCAAATAAAATCTGATACTGGAACTGAAAGGTAAAATTTCATCTCTCAATTTTATCACTGGAATCATTCGCCCACATATCCACCGAACATTTGAATTGCTCTGGCTTCTTGAGTTCTTGAGGCAAATGATGGTTGACTTTTGGTGTTGCCATGACAACATTTCCACAAAAATGGTTTGATAATGCTGATTTCCTTACCTTAACCACTGATTTCCACCTTGACAATAAGATCAGAAGTCAGTATTTGATAAAAAGGAAACATTGCTATGATATTATCAGATTTTATTATCATGGCTTCTTTTCTGTGGGAACATTCCCCTTTAGTCAATATCTTTTGATCTGACTTTCCTTAGTTTCTTTCCCTCAACCCTTTGTCTATATCTCTGTCTCTCTCTTTACTTATATATGTGCATTTATGTATGTATGAATAAGTATGCATATGTATACGCATATATATATATATATATATATATGTATGTATGTATGTAAATGTGTATGTATGTATGTATAAATGTGTATGTATATATATGTATGATATATATACATGTATATAGATGGATATATGTATATAGATATGTATGTATGCATATATGTATATATATATGTATGTATATATGTGTATGTATACATACATATATATACATGTATAGATACATACATGTATATATATATACATAATTGTATATATGTAGGTATATCTGTATGTATGTATACAGGGAATTATAGAGAAAGGTGCTACAAAATCACTGCAGATTTGTGTTCAGTCTAATTCTCATATATATAAATATACATGTAAATGTGTGTATACAATTGTCTTTAGTTGTGGGAACTACGAAATTACCAAGTGGAATGAGTTTAATCATTTGGAAATCTTTTCGATTATATAGGTATGTAACATCATACAATATTTGTTTATATATATATATATATATATATATATATATATATATATTCATATGTATACATAACTTGTGTACCTGCAGTTGTCCATGAAAAAACTTCAAATATAAGAACACAGGCAAGAAAATAATATTTTATTGATATTTCATAAATTTGTGTCCATGCACCCCATGTGCAGACCCATGTAGCCCCTCCTAAAACCTTGAAAAATTTATTTTTCTCAAAACAGAGATTTCATGTGCTCACTTCTGGCATTAGAAGTTCGAAATTCAGAGCAAATCATTGGTTTTAGATAATGTCTATCTTTTATTCTTGTGTTTGGGTTGAGGTTAGGATTCATTATAGGGTTGGGTTTTTTAGTCAAAGAAAAATGTTTTATTGTTGGGTTAGGGTTAGATTTGCTGAAAAAATACTGGTGAACTGCCCTAAGCATTGAGAGAAAGAGATTCATATCGCTAATTTCTTTCAGAGAATGGAAAGTAAGGGTTCAGTTTAGCATCATACTTACTTTGTAAATCAAATCCCTTCCCGCTAAAACCTCTGAAGAATTCTTTTCCTGCAATTAACAAATTTCCGTCAAGTTTGAAGGTATAATCAATTGAAAGCACATGAAATAATAAGGAAAAATAAATATGAATTTCCTCTGATGGAAATTGAACTTGGTCTACCAAATCCATTTTCAGGGCTTCTAACCATTGAGCTACTGATACTTCCATTGCTTTCCATAGAAATTGATGAATTTTATTATAAAAACCTACAATTATAGCAACACTGGTTTATGTGGTGTTGCGCAAAAAGATATCCCTCATAATTTGGATCCTAAACAGACCTTGAAGGTGATCATAACCTACCCTATGTTAATCTCTAGGTTTAGTTATCCCTATAAACCAATTTTCAGACCCCAGGGTGCTGCCTTTCATCAACAATTCATCATCTTTATAGCACTATCTGTCAATTATAGTATATAGAATATCTTATGAGTAAAATGTTAGCACATACAGTTGGTATCATTTTCTTAGTTGGTAAAACCCCAGAATTTGATAAAATTGCAGCTGAAAAGTCTTGTAATAAATTCACCCAAAACAATTCTTCTGTGTATGAATTTTTTTTGACTGTTGTCCTTATCTTGGTTTCCCATAACCATTTACTGCTTCCAAAGAGCACTGAAAAAAGGGAAGAGTTATCTACTCCTTACCAGCAATTTCTTCGCAACTCCATGGGGTCTGAATAACCCCTTAAAAAAAATCTTCTATAATCATGATAACATCATTATGACCTTGGGAAGATAGACAATAGAATGCAGACATTTTGCCACCATATTCTGAAGGGGGTCCTCATCTCAACAATCCGAACCCATCTAAGGCACCCACCTGAAAAAGGCAGCTGGGTACCATAGCTGAAATGTCGCGTTCAAGATATGAATGAAGATGAGGACAAAGATCTGAAAAAATCTATACGTATTGATGGTCCCTCATCTGGAAAATTCAGACAAAATAAAAAATTCTTCTGTATACTGTGAACTGAAATACATGATTATTGATATTCATTCAGGGAGATGCTTGCGAGACATTAAATATTGAAAGACTCTAATCGAACAGAGTTAAGAACCAAAAATTACAATAAATTTCTTTAAAGCTGCTTATACTCAGAATCATTTGAGTGTTATTTCCCTGATATCAGGAATTTCCGGTAGCAGTTCCAGAGAAACTGAAATTTTAGATTTCAGATTGTCAACACCCAATAGATTTTGGACTACATTGATATGTTCGTGATTGGAGTCGGGAGCTCATGTAAGATAAGATTATATTGACTTTCAACAGATTATCTATCTATCCATCTATCTATTTCATTTTGATTGTATCTGTTAGAAACTGTCAACCAAAACTGTCCACATAGGTTTCTTCAGTTTTCAAGTTGGTCTGGCTGGCTGGTTATGTATGTATTTATCGCATGTACAGGCTGCACCAATGGAGCTAGATGGTTGAAAATTTTAACATTTACTCAATTTTTTCATTTTTTAAAAATCTGTCCCCAAAATGAGTTGTTGGTGTATACGTGTGAGTGGGGTTCGATTTGCAATGTAAGTTAATGCTAAATTGATCATAAGTTATGTGTCCAGCTCGATTCACGCTTGTTTTTCTTTCGTGATGACTGCTGAATAAAATGCCAGAGAAGTAGTTATAAATCACCCAATTTTTTAATTGATCACCCCCAACATGGCATGCTGCCAAAAGACATTGATCATGTGGCCTGCATGGAAAATGGGATCAGTGAATTCAGCTAAAATTCCAGCTGAGGCTAAAGCTTTTGGGAAATGCATGGATCCATATCCTTGCACCCTGACTCATTGCTAGATATTTTAGCAAAGACTTCTTTTCCCTGGCATGCCACGATATCTGACAGAGACTTAGGTGCCCTCTCCAATAACTACAGCCCAGGCAGTAACGACTGTAAAAAGCTGTTACATCAACCCACACTTTCATATACAGGATTATTTCATCGATACAGATATCTTGAATTTCGGTGAATTCACTTGTTACAAGAAGCTGGAGTTCAAATCTTGTTAAAGGCTGGGATTTTAGATGCTGAATTTCAAGGCAAGCCAGTCCTTTCCACTTGATATCAAGCTTGTTTCAAAAGGGTTTTCCAGGTGGTCGCACCCCCTGTTGTTTAAGTTATTAACATGTTCTGGTCGATCCGTAGCATGGCCCTCATCAGGATGTCCCTGTTGGATTGCGGAAACCACATAAGGTTGAACTGTTCACTTGTCTGACTTGAACACTCAGTTGATGTGTGCTGCTTCTTTGATTTTCCTCAGTTTCCGACAGCTTTTTCTGTCTAGAAGCCTCGACACTGCACTGCCTTGACTGTTTATTGATATATGTATCGAATGTCAACTTCCCATGATGACTAGTTGTCGAGCAATTGAACACACACACACACAGATTTCGTCAATAGTAGTGAGATGTCTATCACTTTCAGACTTAAGTACTTGGCTGACAAACATGTGTAATATTATTAACAAGTGTCATCATGACAAGATTGTAAAATTTAAAACCATTCAAGCTGCAACCTATCCAACACGACAACGAACAATAAATAGAGTTCTACAAACACACTGTCGTCTATAAAATGGCTAGTCCCTCAATAGAAACTGTCACATTACCGATGTCTTTCAGCAGCATTCTATGCTGGGGGTGATCAACAATGAATGAGTTACTTCTCTTGCTTTCTATTGGGTGATGACCATTAAAAAAGGCTGAAACAAACTAAAGTGCCAATTTAGCATTAACTTACATTTTAAACATAACCCTCAACTGAAAAAAACTATTTTGGGGAGTAATTTTCAAAAATTGAGAAAAATCTTTTCTCGAGACCTAATGAGAAATGAATGTTGAAATCTTCAGTCCTCTAGCTTAATTGGTGCAGCCTATACATACTTAACCAGCCAGCTAGACCCATTTAACAACTAAAGAAACCTATGTTCATGTTGACAGTTTTGGTTGATAGTTTCTAACCAGTTAGAAGTTTAACTGATCTGTATGTGCAACTGTTAAATGATGCAATAGACTTGAAATTCAAAGCCAAAAATTACGATAAACAAAAATACTTTAAAAGTAATTTCAAGATGCCAAATTTGTTTCTCTAACTTGAGGGAAAAAATCAACTTCCTTTGTGTTATCCTCGCACTGGCTCATAGCCAGACTTCTCTAAATCAATTTAAAGAAGAATTATTCATCTTTCACTTGAAGAATATTTATGGCAATGACCTGAGTCTTTGTGTGACCTGACCTTGAGTATTTACATATGACACAGCTTTTAACCAATCAGGTTGTTTCCTCAACTCGGGCACAAGACCAAATCGTTCAAGCTTGGGGTTGTCAGATGTCTGCGTTTACATTTAAAAGAAATGCTTTTGTGTTATCATGAAGTCATAAAATCATGATTAAGAATAAGTTTCTTTGTTTGATATTTGTTAAAAACAGTAGAAAATTTTGAATTCATGTATATATATATATATATATATATATATATCCACACTGAAGAGATGTAATACATCGAAACAGCTGTCTGTGAATGGCACAATAATATATATATGTATATATATGTATATATATGTATATATCCACACTGAAAAGATGTAATACATTGAAACAGCTGTCTGTGAATGACACAATAGTATATATATATATATATATATATATATATATATATATATATATATATGTATATATATGTATATATATACATATATCCACACTGAAGAGATGTAATACATTGAAACAGCTGTCTGTGAATGACACAATGATATATATAAATATATATATATATATATATATATATATATATATGTGTATATATATATATATATATATATATATATATATATATATATATACACAGTATATGTGGTATAAATCAGGCTAGTAGTATAAGATAATATAATAATATATATGTATATACAGTCTAGAGAGATTTACAGCCTTAAATGTTAAATACATAAAGAAAACATTTCTCTAA
>OY735230.1:22099563-22232063 GCA_963457665.1 Thysanoteuthis rhombus | reverse complement strand
ACCAAAAACATATTTGACAATAAAATCAATAAGTATAACAACTGATATCACTTGTTGTTTATGTCATTTCTATTTAGTGTTGGCCAATGTGAATATCAAATCTATTATGCCAGTTTTAATCTCAAACTGCATGCAAATCGACTGAGCTGCTATCCAAAAGTTTGGAAAATTTGAACAGCTTGCAAATGGGGCCCCAAAGAGCTTTATGAATAGTAGTTCATCTACGGCATTTCTACTAACATTATATATTAATCTCACTAAATGTTGGAGGGGGTCCTCAAGGAGCCAAGACCACTAGATCTCCAAATCTCAACCTCTGCCCCTTAGCCCTGCTCTTTGCCGCTTACTTGTGGTGAGTAATACCCCGACACATGGTTTCTGCCTTCTCTTCGGGAGTATTACTTCAAAGGAGAAGTGGAAACTAGGTGTTAGGTACAGTAATATTCCATGTGAACATAACTTTTTCAATTTTTTGATCCATCTAACCCAACATGGCATGCTGCCTAAAGACATTTGCCCCTGATGGTTTCTATTGAGTGACCAACCAGACCTCTTGAACATATTAGTCATATGACTATACCAGTCAAATTAAAGAATTGACCATATTGATCATATTTGTGGTTATATTCATTGTATTTGTCATCTGACAATTTTGGCCACATTGAAGAATTAAGCATAATGATCATATCTGTGGGTATATTTGTTGTATTGGTCATCTGAAAATATTGGCCACATTGAAGAATTAAGTATAATGATCATATCTGTGGGTATATTTGTTGTATTGGTCATCTGAAAATATTGGCCACATTGAGAAATTAAGCATATTGATATCTGTGGGTATATTTGTTGTATTCGTCATCTGAAAATATTGGCCACATTGAAGAATTAAGTATATTGATCATATTTGTGGGTATATTTGTTATATTTACCACCTGAAAATATTGGCCACATTGAAGAAATAACCATTTTGATCATATTACTTTTTTTGAGAACACTTTGATTTGATACACTCCTTATTATTACTCTTATTTTACTACAAGTTTCAATCCACCAAATTATTTGTGAATAAAAAAAAACCTGCATAACACTCTCTCCTACTTCTTATAAAAGAATTAATGCTGTTCATAATCAAAAATAAAATTCTGACAGATCCCAGGATATGTGCAGCTTATTTGTGAAAACACTATTATAGGAAAATGAGCCCATAATTACCAACAAAAAAACTTCCTGGGCCCTTGGGCAAAAAGGGCCCCTCGACCCCTTCAACTCTACTATCAGTGGCAACACTAAGTCCAACATTGCACACAGACCTAGCTGTAAATACTTCCAGAAAATTCCAAATCAGTCTTCAAATCTGTGGGTTTTTTTATATTTCATTTTTCATTGTGAGAGCCTACTCCAGGAGCTTGCTAGTTAAAATTTTTTGAGAAAATGACCTCACATTTGTTCTAAAAACTATGTGAGTTTCATATTTCAAAACGTAAATGAACTTACATTGTTGAAAAAACAGAGTAAGAAGTTGTTCTTCACTGCAACAGTATGCTCTCTAGACTTCAGCTATTCTCAAAAAATATATAGTAACTGTATAATATCATAATTATTAGTAATGTAGATAATATTGATTTTTAGTTGATGTGCAAAAAGTTGAATGTAACTGCTACAGTATGCTCTCTATATCTTAGTTCAACAATTCCAGGAAAAGTGTTACTATGTTGATTACGTCATACCAAAACTTTTTTGTCCGTACAATTTCATGAAACTGTCATTGAACCATGTTTTTTTTTAAATTTTATTTGATATCTTGCTATTGTTTCATTAAGTCTCAACAAAGATTAAATAATCCTGATCATCTTTTTTAAAAGCTATGGAGAAATGACTAATCTACTGTCAAAAATTTTGACGGAATCACAGTATATGATCTAGGCCAGATTTAGACCTTGGAGCCTCGGGATACATCAGGTTCAGTGGCCCCCTCACATTCAGAAATCAAAATACACTGCAAATCACAAAATTTACACATCGAACTCCGTTTATCGCATGTAATTGGAACTGACAAGTTATAGATATATAGATAGGTTAAATCAGTTATATATAAGACATAAGTAGATGTAAATACAGGCCAGAAAAACTCCAAGTAAATTCTTAGGTAGGACAAATTTATTTTTGTAACCTGTACTCCAATTACTTAAGAACCGCATTACAAGCAGTAATATTATTAATTTATTTAAAAGAATTAAGATTAAGACATTAATTCCAAATGAATTCCAAGCAGTAATTAATAATTTATCTTTTATTAAAGAGAGAAATTTTTGAATCATGATATTTTTATATAGAGGGGCCCTGGCGTGATTGCTACTTTTGCCCTCCATAAATCCAAAACCATGTGTGATAATGCATTATACAAAATACCTTGCTCTATGCTATGTCATACCAAATCGTTGATTTATTTCTAATACATAAAATGCCTAGTTATTTACCTAATCAAATACAAAAATTTCTTAATGTATGGGAAAGTGAAACCAACTTTAAAATTCTGAAATTATTATTTTGGATGTTTGTTCAAAATGCACTCTGTGATTCTGTCGCACCATTAACTTTTATTTTCCCTAAGTACAATTTTTATTATGAACTCACTTACACTTGAAAAATTGTTTCTCAAATTAGATTTGAATCGTCGAGGTGCTCACTATTTTCGCATTGCAGACTTTGGAAGTCAAAAGATAAATTTGGTTTCTTCAAAACCTATTCATAGTTATGCACTGGTGATTCCATCATGGAAACATTTGTGATTCCGTCTCACTCATATTTTACCATAGGCTATTTACTAAGTGATGTCAACGAGTGTTTTTTTCTGTAATTAGGAGGAATAACATTGCCGTGTCAAATCATATACAAAGATATGTTCACAATTTTGGTGCAGGTCTACAGTTTTCAGAGGTGTACATGTATATACCCAAACACAAAATCATATGTATTTAGCACTGTTGCAAGAATGGCAGACAATTGATGGACATCACGACTCATGACATGGATCCCCCGAGACCACATGCGTAACCGAGGCCGGCAGAATATTAGATGGAGAGACGAGCTAGACAAGTTCAGGAAGTACTGGCACCGCGACATGATAGGGAAGTGTGGCAAATCCTGGGGAAGGTCTATGTCCAATGATGGACATTAAAAGACTGATGATGATGATGACAAAAATACTTAATGAGCAGTTTGAAATAGGGGCCTACATTTCCTATCTGTCTCAGGCCATTCAATCAATTTTCTTTTGTCTTTCATGTGGGATTTTCATTATTAACTCAAAATGCCATTTATCATATGGTGGAGAAACTAACATACTATGTTACTGAAAAAAAACCCAACAGGATGAAGCTGATACAAAAAATATATATAGAGGTTTTCAACATGAGGTACTCAAAATTACCATTGATGATTAAAGGGCTTTAATATAATATTACACGCATACGAGGGATTTTGATCTCATTGTTTTAGCTTTCCTCCTCCAAATAGAACAAGCATTGTCATTGCAGAAGTTTTTTATGAAGAGGAAACCATTGGAGGGATTTAGGATGGCAAGCCTTTGGCAGAGCTAGCTCAACCTTCAAAAATAAAAAGATCCCATTAATCCTAAAGAGAAGGGTGTATAACCAATGCATCCTCCCAATAGTCACTTATGGAGCTGAAACATGGAACCTAACCAAGAGACAGACCTGTAAATTGAGAACCATGCAACGTGCACATGAAAGAATAATGCTGGGCCTCACATGGAGAGACCACAAGACACCACAGTACATCTGAGAAAAGACAAGACTTTGGGACATCATAGAATCCATTAAAAATCTCAAATGGTGGTGGGCAGGCCATGTTGCAAGAATGGCAGACAATTGATGGACATCGCGACTCACAACATGGATCCCCCGAGACCACATACGCAACCGAAGTCGGCAAAGTGTTAGATGGAGAGACGAACTAGACAAGTTCAGGAAATACTGGCTCCGTGACGCCTATGATAGGGAAGTATGGCAAATCCTGGGGAAGGTCTATGTCCAACGACGGACACTAAAAGATTGATGATGATGATGACGATGATGATGGAGTTCCACTAAAAACATATCTAGCGGAGTATATCAATAGAACAGGAGGAATTCCTTGTGTAAAAACATTTTGGCGATAACGTGTAGATTCATTTGATGCCATTTCAAAAATGAAACTTCTGCTACTTGGACCTCTTACTGGTTTGGGCCCTCCAGCACTGTCCAACTGCTCCGTCAACCATGGCCTCTCGACTCCCAATATCAACTGCCATTCTAAACACAATCGAAAGATCTTCAAGTACAGATTCTTATCGACTGGATTTCAGCTGCTTTTTATTAATCAAACATACATGGATAAAAAATAAAAAGTTGAATATATTCATATTTCGATGATACATATCTATCTATCTATCCAGCTATCCCAGTCTGTTCATATCTATCTATCTATCTCTCTGTCTATCTATCTATTCCAGTCTATCTATCTATCTATGTATCCCAGTCTGTTCATATCTATCTATCTATCTATCTATCTATCTATCCCAGTTCTTTTCAATATTCATACTAAAATGATTCAGTGATAAGACGATGTATAATTTTACTCAAAAGAAAAAAAAAAGAGTATAATACATCAAAGCGTTGATTTGTAAGGCAAAAAATATTCAGTAAGGAAGATACAATCTCGAAATATTAAAAAAACTCACTCGGGTTAGCCCCTCAATAGAAACTGTCATGTAACCCATGTCTTTTGGCAGCATGCCATTTCCAGGGCAATGAATTGAAAAATTGGAAAAAAGGGTGATCAATGAATGAGCTATTTCTCTCGCCTTTTGCTGGACAATGATTGTAGAAAATGTCTGAATATTCAAAAAACAAACGTAAATACTACTGGATGCAAATGAAGGGATCAAATAATCATATTGTAAATTGAATGCTCCAGACCAAATTACAAAACGGAACCTTTATTGACAGTTTTGGTTGATGGTTTCTAACATTGTCACAAAAATGAAAAATACTCCTCCTGTCCCATAATGTTTGTTACATCAAGTGTATGAAAACTATACACAAATACAACAATTACACCCCATCGCAGTCAATAATTGAAAAACTGTGGCATCAAAATTAAGGTCACGTAAAAAAAAATTCTATTGAAGAATAAATATAGTCAGGATAAATTCTATTTATGACATCTCTGGCATGTTCCACTGGAAAACATCTAGAAGGCATCGAGATATTATTAATAATCCCATCAGAATAAGGCCCCAGAAAGGTCAAAGAAGCTGTTTTTCCCAAAAGTCAAAAAAAATATTTTTAGAAGGGGTGTAATTGAGTTCTGATATCAATTTCCAACTCTGTGGACAAAACGGCATGATCTGAAGCGCTGGAAGGTACAAATGAATAAACCCGTCAGAATGAGGTTCCACCCAAAAATCAATTTAAAAAAAAAAAAAGATTTAGAATGGGTCTAGTGGAGTACTGTTGCCAATTTCCAAGTCTGAAGACAGAATGGTATGGCCAGGAACAACCAAACAAACTGACACAAACAAACAAACAAACAAACATACATATAAAAAAAGGTGAAGGCTTCCTTCATTATCTTTGATGGCTACGATCGTTTAATTATGGAACCATAGGTAGTATAATCAAAATCATCTAGATCAGTTCTTTAATATGATCAATTTGTCATATAATGCACATGACTAATCCTTCGGTATTACCAATATTGTCCCGTGACCAATTCAACCAATTTTATCTCCAATTTAATCAAGATGATAAATATTGTCATAAAAAATGAAGTTGATGGGTTTGGTTAGTCACTCAATAGAAACCTATCAATATCTTTTAGCTGTATGTTGTTTTGGGAAGTGCTAGATCAAAAAATTAGAAAAAGGGGTGATCAATGAATAAGTTGCTCCTCTTATTTTTCGTTGGGCAGTGATCACTATAAAAGCTGCTGGAACACAAATTAAGAAACCAAGATTGCTTAAATTCACATTACAAATTGAACTCCCTCTAAAAATCTAAATTTATTTTTTTAAAATTATTATTTACAGCAATATGCTTTAAATAATAATATCAAAAAAATCCATTATTTATTTATAAGAATCTTATTCACAATGCTAAAAACAAGTGTGAATACTGCTGGTCACAAACCAAGGGACCAATTTAGAATAAATTTATATTGTAAATTGAACCCGTTTACTAGAAACCTATTTTGGTGGAAGTTAAAAAAAAACAAAAAACGTTTTTTTCTAAATATGATAAGGGGTAAATGTTTAAACTTTGAGCCATCTATCTCCATTGATGTAGCCCTGTAAGCATGATATATACAAATGTAGATAGCTGGCCAGACTTGCTTAAAAACTGAAGAAATATTAAGATACGATCAATCTTCATGTGACAGATGTGATCAGTATTGTCACAAATATGATGGATATGACCAGTATGATTAATCCTTGCAGAAAAAGTCTATCTGTATGTCAATCTTTCAAATTCATAACTTCCTACTTCAGACCCAGTATCATTAAACCAATTCAAGGGTAAATATTCATCTTGTCAATTTTCCTCTACAATAGATAAATGCCTTATTTTATATCTTACTTGAAGAAGTCTATTTCCCCTGAGGTTCCATTGCACAATTACCCAGACACCAATTATGGATACCCGCATCAATTGCAGTCATTTGAGACGTATCGATAAATCTACAGCAGAATAATTCTGACTCTAGTAACCGCCGTCGTTTTGCATGAGATTTGATTGCAAAGAGATTTTATCTATTTAACGAAATAAGAAAGGAATTTTTCAAACTGCAGCAGAATTTTTCTCGAAAAATGGTAAATGAAAGAAGTCTGAGAATATAAAATACCTTCATTAAAGTATGGCAGAGGAACTCTTTTATTCTCAGGATGAATTTTCGGGTTGATTCAATATATCTGGAACACTGTAATATGTCTTTGATTTTCAGCTACTGAAGGCAGCATGTGCAATTCTTTTAGATTAGAACCAAATTTAGGTTTACGAGAGAACGTCAGCCAAAACTGTCACCGACACTTTCAACATAGGTTTCTTCTGTTTTCAAGATGGTCTGGGTGGCTATATATGAATGTATCACATGTACATGTCACACTGATCGAGCCAAAGGGATAAAAATTTTAACATTTACTCTTCATCCATGTCCCCAAAAAAGTTGGATTTTTTTTTTTGAGAAATCACCTTTTTTTTTCAAATTTTTTCATTGATCACTTCCATCACAAAATTCTGCCAAAAGACGTTGTGCACATGACGGTATCTATTGAATAATTGACCAGACCTGTTTAATTAGCAAATACACAAGACCTCTGTCATGCTTACAGAGTTTAAATATATAATCGAATGAATTGTAGCCTCGGCTGTTAGCTGGACATGGGCCAAGTGCTTTCTTCTATGGATGCCAAGAAGAGTCATTATGTGTAGCTTCCAAGGATTTGGGTAAAACAAAGCGAGAGAGAGTTAAGAAGAAGTTTCATACCAAACACTTCAGATGACCTAGGTTGCTGCTTGCCAAAAATGCTCAAGTCAGGTCAAGTTATCCACGGACTGGGACAATCGGTAAGGAATAATTGGGGTTGAGAGATCCAAAGTTTAAAGATGGAAATTTACAGACTGAACTTGGTGATGTAAGCCAGAAATCATGGAGATTAATGTGGTTAAAGTTATATTGCAGGAGTGGAGAACATATGGTACCTGTGCCACCTTGGGTTAGCAAAAACATTTTATTGGCATGTGGGAAATATAATTTTTTGTTAGCGATTTTATTTTTGAAAATTGGCAACCTTTTAATTTATCAGCTGCCACCTCAGTCATAGATTGTCTAAACAGACTTCTTTAAGAATGTTTTCAAGCATTTTGATCTTTTTTCTCCATAGAATATTTTGTAAAAAACAAATAAAATAAGAATGATAATCTGTGACCCAAAAATTCCTATGGGCTCATATGGAGACTTTTTAGAAAATCATCGCCAATGTAAACATATGGTCTCAAAAAGGTTTACCACTCTTATGATATAGTAATGTAAAGTAATTGTTTAGCACTGGAATAGACAGGCTTGTGGAATGGCATGTGATTATCTTTGTGGTAGGTTGTCGTCAAAATACAACCTGAACTTCCTCAGTTGTGGATGAGAGTCCTTGCTTTATTTATACAGGCCCTCCATCCCTGATATAATGTGGTTCATTATAGCGCAGTCTGCATTATAACTTGGGTGGATGACAGACCCCAAAATATTAATCCGGGTTCCAAAATGGCCTAATCTAGCCATAAAATAGCTAGAACCAGCTATAAAATAGCTAAATTGATCTTGACTTGGTTATAACGCGGTTAGATTTCTTGAATGAGAATTAGAAATTGAGCAAGAGATGAGGTTTGATGAGTGACACAAAACCAGTATCATAAACAGCCTACATTCAAGTACATGTCATAAGTTTAAATACCATTCCACAAAACAATATACTTTATATTTTTGTTTTTGCTAGTACTCGTTCATGGCTAATTAGATTGGAAAATAATTAGAAAGCGATATAGCGTAAAGATCCATTATCCATGCAAGAAGAAATAAATTACGGCAACTTGCTCATTAACTCAATCATCCAATAATTAGCTGTCCTGATAATGTTACTCTCTAATGAATAATTAAAGACCAATATTTTTCGACGTTTGATGTGATTGCTCAGAAGATTACTGTTCTAATCGGTGGCATACTCCCAAGTATTACTTTGTGACATAATGAAAATACAGGATTTTAGTAATACCTCAGCGATTAGAAACCGTCAACCAAAACTGTCTCGAAAACTGTCAACATACGTTTCTTTGATTTCTTAGTTGGTCTTGGGCTATGTAGGTGACCGGCTGGCTATGTATCTATCATACATACAGGCTGTAATAATGGAGCTAGAAGGCTGAAAGATTCAACATTTACACCTAATAATATCCGAAAAAAAATGCTTCTTTCTTTTTTTAAATTTCCCTTCTAAATAGGTTTTTTGGGGGTGTTCAGTTTGCAATCTAAGTTCATGTTAAATTGATCCCTTAGTTTGTGTCCAGCAGCATCCAAGCTTGTTTTTTTTGAAAATTTAGACTTTTTTTAGTTATGACTTCCCAACAAAAGCTGAGAGAAGAAACTTTTTCATTGATAGCCACTTTTTCAGATTTTTTCATTGATCATCCCCAACATAGCATGCAACCAAAAGACGTTGGACACGTGATGATTTCTAATAAGTGACTAACCAGACCTGTATAATGAAAAATTTGATGCAAGAATGGCAAAATGGCAATCACTTCATTCATGTATCGGGTTATAATTCAGACATCATATTGCAAAATCAAAGGATTTGTATAATATTCCAAGTATTTCTTATTATTACAGAAGATCATGTGTAATGAATTGCTGTAGAAATGCATTGCTAGATTACTTACTATGAGAAGTTTACACAGAGAATATTCTGTTAATTACTTACAGTGAAAAGGCAAGAGAATTTTTAAAAAGATTTTAGATGAAGCATTTTCATTATTATTATTTTATTACTAGTATTATACCATTTTATTATTATGAAGCATTTCAACTATCATATCACTGGCTATACTCCATCTCATTGTTACTTTTTAAATGAAGCCTTTTCATTATTATTATTTTATTACTGGTATTACTCCATTTTATCATCATTGTTACTTTCTGGAATAGAGGGTCAAAATTGTGGTTAACAGGATCAAGAATGAAGTCATTCATGAACGACACATAGTAGACTGGAGTTATGGTTCAAGTGAACAGTAGTTCTTTGTTACTTTGTGCAACAAGAGAGCAATAATGACGTAGATATATGTAAGATGCAGCCAACCAGGATTATGTTGATATGATATAAGTGACAAGGAAAACGGCTGATGGAACAGAAATATACACTGAAAATGATTTACTGCAGAAATCCATTATATTGACTTTGAAAATGTAAGAAACCGTCAGGTTTTGTTCATTTTCTAAGTTGTTGGCTGGCTGGCCATCTATGTGACATGCGTACAGGCAACACGAATGGAGCTAGAGGGCTGAAAATCTAAACATTTACACCTTATATTTAGAGAAAATGACTTTTTTTTTTTTTAATTACCCCCAAAGTAAAGTTTTGTGGGAGGTCAATTTACAATGTAAGTTTATGCTATGTTGGCCCTTCAGTTTGTGTCTGCCTGTGTTCAAGCTTGTTTTTTAAAAAAAATTCAGATCTCTTTTTAGTGATCACCACCCAACAAAAGGCAATTGATGTAACTTATTTATTGATCACCCATACGGCATGCTGCCATAGATGTTGGTTCGCAACAGTTTCTATTGCATGACTAACCCGTTGTAACCGGAATGACACTGATTTAGATTCCCACAGTTTTTACAGAAAATTTTAAAAGCAAGAGGCTAAATTTATACTTGTCACATGATAACACTATGCAAGTTATGGAATCTTAGCTGTAAGTTGGCTTTCCTTTTCACATTCTACCAAGCCCTTATCAAGGTTGACAATAGGTGTGACAGCTTTTTTTGTTACTACTGCCTAAGTGGTAATGTAGTTATTGGAGAGTGATTAGCCCATGTGCTACTTCTCAGACAACCATTGTGGAATGCCAGTGTTGGAACATTTTTCAGCCAAGATATCTAGTGAATGAATGAACTGCGTGGATGTGAATTCATGCCTTTCCCATACAGTGAAGATAGGTTTACAAGTTGCTTTTGATTTCAGTAAAGATTGTGTGAATCTAACATAATTGGTTCAGATTTTACCATCTGAAAATGCTTTGAATGTAATTGTCATAAATGAATAAATAAATATAGAATGAATAAATATTAAATGAACTCGTCATTACAGTCAATAATTGAACAACTCTAGAGTCAAAATTTGAAGTCATGTAATAAGAATTTCACCAGAGAATAAATGTGATCAGAATAAATTCTATTTATGACATTACTGGTAGTTTCCATTGGAGAACATCTAGAATAGTTTCTGATTTTCCGGTATCTAGATGTTTCTAGATGTTACTAATAAACTATACTAAACAAAATAAGGCCCTAAAAAGTTTGAAGTTTTTTTTTCCCAAAACCATAATAAAAGCTATTTTTAGAAGGTGTCTAACAGAGTATTGATGCCAAGTTTCAAGTTTGTAGACATAACAGTATGTATAGGAGCGCTGGAATGTACAAACATATGCACATATAAGAAAGCATTGAACACTTTGCCACCTTTAGTGCCTACAGTCATTCAATGTCAATAGGGACAGACATTTGTATTTTGTTTCAATATTGTCAGCTAGGTTTGAAACTGTCAGCCAGAACCGCCAATATGGGGTTTTCAGTTCTGAGTGGGTCTCACGTTTTTTGTTTTTTTGACCCCCGCTTCAATAGGTTTGAGTGAGTGGGGGTTCAACTTACAAAGTGAATTTTCGCTAAATTGGCTCCTCAGTTCATGCCGAGCAACATTAATGCTTGTTTTTTTTTTAAGATCCAGTCATCTTTAGTGATCACTTCCCAACAATAAGCAAGAAGAGAAACTTATTTCTTGATCACGTCTTATATCAATTTTTTGATTGATCACTCCCAACACAGTATGCTTCTGAAAGACATTGGTCATGTGATGGTTTCTATGACTAACCTGACCTGTTTTCATTCTGTTTCAATATTATCAACTCAATCTTAGATTTGATCTTTTTTTTCATAGATATAGTCTTTTCACATTGAATCAAAAAGAAAAGTAGAAAGGAGGAAGAAAGGGTGCCGTGGAAATCTTTGAGGTCTGTCCAGGAAGTATCTAGATATTTGATATCAATTAAAAATGAACCGACCTAGGCCAACAGTACCTCAATCCCCTCCAAAGTACTCCCCTTTGGACCTTATACATTTTTCCCATTGTTTCTTCCAATTTACAAAACGGTCTGCAAAATCCCCTATCAGGATTGCCATCAGCTGCCTCGTTACATTATCCTTAATCTCATCCATGGTCTGAAATCTCTTTGGGAAAAGCAAGAAGTTGCAGGGAAGCCAAATCTGAACTGTAGGTGGGTGTCGGACAAACCTGTATTATATGATGCACAAGACGTGAAGAATGACTCAGTCATTCATTGTGAATGTGACAGTCACTCATTCAATGGCATATCTCTGCCGACTCAGTAATATCATTGAGGCTGCCACGTAACCAGTTCTCGAAACATTCAGAATAGCTGGACAAACCTCATATTGTGTCTCCAACCAATTAACTTGCAAGTGGGAAAAATATGACTACTGACCCAAAGGTCTGTCAGAGATCTAATCTAAAAATTGATTGGAGACTGTTTTTCTACCATTTATAGAACCTACAAAGTCATAACGTTGTCAAGATCTGAATTACAAATATAGAGCTATTTTCTAGTTATGCACAAGAGCTGGGTAAACATGTGGTAACTGTCTTCACTTTGACCAAAAGTCACATGATGAAAGAAGTTTTTATTAACAAATGAGTTCGAAACAGAAAGGCAATCTTGTTGTTCAGCATCTCAAATTATCACAGTTGTTGTGAGGGTATTCGGTTAGTAACAACTAAATACTAACAACGCAGATATCAAATCTAACAAAGATAAGTGTAAAAAATCCAGAAGTAAAAGAAAAATTGTTACTCTATCAGTTATTTTAGGTGTGTTTATTTTAATATATAGTCAGAAACAGATAAATTTTTAATTTTAGTTTCTGGAAACTGGTATGATTTCTCGAAACTATGAATAAAAATACAAGCAGTAGTAAAAAATGTTGATACTTTCAAAGAAAAATGACTCTGGAGAGTCTTTTTATTAGATTTGATTGTTAGCATTTTGCACAAATGATGATAAATAACTTTGAGATCACCCCAAGTTCAAGTTGCTAATAAAAACTGGCAGCAAAACACTATGAATATTTTCTTTCGACTCAGAAACGCTACTAATGAACATTTTTTCGGTACCCTGTTGCAAGTCAAATTTGATAAAAACTCAACAAAAATATAATGAATATCTTCACTATTGTACTCATCTTTAATTCAGCACATTGTAGTATAAACAATAACGGATCTTTCATTAATGTTACTACTTGGTTTGCATTCTAATGGTTCTATTTCTTCTCAAGTTCCATAACTTTCCCTATTTATTGATGATGAGTACATTCAACTTTGTCTGCTACTATATTCCTAGGAGAGCATCTCTACACATAGTACTATGTAGACCACCATGCAGGTATTGTGCCTAAGTCTATAGGTGTTTTGCTGCCAACTTTTATTTGCTAGTTTTGATCCTACCTGTATGTAAAAACTACTTCTGTCATTTGAATTCCAGTCTTTGAAGAGTGAAGACAGCTTCTACAAACAGTTCTCTAGTAAAGACACAATGACTGAAAAACATGTCCAGGATCTAAATCAGTGCTATTTACTATGTACCAAAGTTTTGTGTACATTGACATATATATATTTCTCCATCTCGCTGATGATGTGTGGGGGGGGGTCACTCCCTAGAGAATGTCCCCATAAATAAATATCTATTTACCAGATCTGTATTTTCCTCATTGTCTATAGAAACTTTTACCAAATATATATGCATGTACATATATATATATATATATGCATGTACATGTATATATATATATATATATATATATATATATATATATATATATATATATATATATATATACACATATACTATGGCCAAATAGTTACTTTGACATGAAGATCATGAATAATTTTAACAAGCAAATGATCATCTTTCAGTAGATCCATATCAAACAGACATGACTGATTGCTTCATTCAGTAGCATTGGATTGCAAGATAGATTTGCAAGTCCTTACTACTGTAGTGAAGTAATCACCCTTAGTTACCTAACACCCATGGCCTTGTTCCAGACTCGTGCTTAGTAAAAACCTTCTTGGTGCATTCTATTGAATCACTCAACTGCATACTTCCATACTTAAACTTCTTTATCTTACATAGTTATTCCAATGACCTATCAACAGAACTGATTCACATTATGATAAAAATAATGTTCCTGTATGGTGCGTATCTCAATTGCCTTTCAGCTAGAATTATTCGCTGTTTCCACAGACAGCTACTGTATTTGGCCTCTCTTTGGATGAAAACAGTGCAGGAAAAACAACAGAGAACAAAGTCCAATGATAGGATAGTAATATTACCTAAAGCATATTCTAGTCATTGAGTACCGAATATAATAAGACAATCATGATACCAAATATAGTATGATGATGGGTTGTTTATTAGTTGCATAGGGCCTCAATTTTCAGTGGCGTTATCTAATGTTTTTAGCCAAGGAAAGAAATGATGAGAACATGGGTTTAAAACTTAGCGAGAACAAGCATTCATTTCTTTTGGAACACTGAGCGTAAAAAGGAGGTTTATTATCAGGAAAAAAAAAGAGGCCTGTGCCAGTAGATGAAAATTTGGTCAATTGGTAGATAGCATAATAAAATAAAAAAAGATCTAGTTAGTCACATGACCAATATCTAAGGCAACATGCTATGTTGGGGGGGACCAATTAAAAAATTTGGGAAAAGGGGTGAAGAGTGAATGAGTTACTTCTGTTGCCTTTTGTTGGGCAGTGGACTCAAAAAACGAAGTCCAAATCTTTGAAAAACAAGTGTGAACACTGCCAGACATGACCTAATGAACCAACTTAACATAAAATTACATCGTAAATTCAACCTCTCTCCCCTAAAAACCTATTTGAGAGTGGAATTTTCAAAAAACAAAAAAAAAGATATTTTTGTCAGTCGTGATAAGGAGTAAGTGCTCAAATTTTCAGCCTTCTGGCATTGGTGTGGTCTGACATACATACATACATACGTAGGCATCTAGACTTGCTTAAAAACTAAAGAAACCTATATTGGCATTTTTTGTTGAAAGTTTCCTAACCCATTCATGAAAAGTTATTTGTTCCTTGTAATTCATAGACCAATGAAGACAGGCAGAAATCCATGCACACAGAAAAACATATATACTAGATGTTTCTGTCTATTAAGTTGGCAGATGAAACTCTGATCAATTACATCCTCCCATTGATATCTGTCAGCTCCTTGTTGACAATACAAACATTTTTTTGCAATATCAACAGCCAAAAAACCCCACAAATTCTCGAGGCTATCCCTATCAAAGCCAGGCAATTCGCAAGCAATAAAATTTCTTTCGATGTGGGAGCTGGTACTTCAAAACCTCTCTAACACCTCCAAATGGAAGTGACGCTACCAACATGTGACTTGACATACAGATATAAATCACAAGTATCCATAAATGCTATATTTAACACTGTACAATTTTGGACTTTACCTTACTTTATTCTTGATAATGACCAATGATGGTCGAAAGAGCTAGAATGAATACTCTGACAACAGTTGTCATATTCTTGTGATCCTAAGTAGAGACACTTCATTCACAAACAGGGGAGACTGGTCAATATACACGCATGCACACACACACACACACACACCCAAACACACGTACACACATACATGTATAACTTGCCATCACAGTCAGTAATTGAACAACAATAGCATAAGAATTAGAAGTTATGTAAAAAAAATTCCATCAGAGAATGAATACAGATAGAAAAAATTCTTTTTATGACTTCAGAGGCATTTTCTGCAGGAAAACATCTAAAATAGAGTGAAAAAACATCTAGAAACATCTAGATTTTGGAGAATCTGGATGTTATCAATAGAGGCATCTGAATAGTTGAAAAAAAACTTTTTTTCCAAAAATCAAATGAAACTGTTTTTTAGAAGGGGTCTTGTGGAGTATTGATGCCAACTTATAAGTGTGTAGAAAAAACAGGATGGCCAGAAGTGCTGGAACACACAAACATAAACAAAGAAACATGTAAACACAAGCACATACAAAAAATTATAGATCCCTTTACCATCTTTGATGGCTACAGTTGTTCAATTCTGATTCTGAAATTCAAATGGAAATTTATTGGCTATTCTAAGTCAACAAACAATCAAGCTAAGCTTTGGTTTGATATCCAAATGAAAGACCGCACATGAAATTTGTTTCTAGATATAGGAAATATCATGTGCACAGGATGTTCGGTTCAGCCATTAGAATGCCAGAGCGTCATCAGCAACTTGAGGAAAAAGGCTAAGCAAGACAGGTCTGGTTAGTCACTCAAAAGAAACCATCGAATGACCAAAGACTCTTGGTAGCATGTCATGTTGGGGGTGATCAATTAAAAATTTGAAAAAAGGGGTGATCAAAGTATAAGTCACTTCTCTTCCTTTTTATTGGATCACTAAAAAGTTCCAATTTTCAAAAAAACAACAGTGAATGTTGCAGAAACCCAAGTGACCAATTTAGATTAAACTTGTATAGTAAATAAAAACAACCAAAAAGCAAAAACCAAGAACCCCCTCCCCCAAACAAAAAAAGACAAACAAAGCAAACAAAATCTGGGGTTGGGGTGGGGGTAATTTTGAATAAACAAGGAAACTTTTTTTCTGGACATAATAAAGAGTAAATTTTGAAATTTTCAGCTCTCTAAACCCAATAGATAGATTGATGGATGGATAGGCAGAATGAATCACCATAGCCTGTACATGTATCACAACTACTTTTCTAAAACATCATATACAATTATCTACCAAAAATGTCTTTTATCTAAAAATCATCTTTAAAATTAGCAAGATTCAGGCATTGATAGTCTGCAATGATTACATAGATCAAAGTTTTTAGATGGTTCTTAATGGTGCACTAATGCACATTTTCAAGGTTGTAGCCCCCAAAATGTGACCAGGAGACCCCTGAGACACATGAACATCCACATAAACATAGACACTCAGAGAAAGAAGGATCTGTAACACACTTGGCTGGTTGGTTGGACCATCTGTGGTGCTAGCCAGCCAGACTACCAGACTGATTTGAAAACTGAAGAAACTTATGTTAACAGTTTTAATAATTAGTTTCTAATAATTTAAGATATTGGTTTGTTGTGCCAGACAATACTAAGGTTACTAAAGACCAATACAGACATTATTGATTTCTTGAATAAACATTATTGATTTCTTACTACTAACTCACCTAACTACAGCAAATAGACATATTCTGTACTTAAATTTCTTTATTTTTGTCAAACTCGAAAACAAGTCTGGAGTTGACTGTTTTTCTACAGAAACTAGCAACAACAACGACAATCCTCAACAATTTTTTTGGAGTAAACTCCTCATTTTTTGTTCATCATGTCATGTTATACTCAACCTATACCTGTAAAACTAATATTTTCATACCATCAAGACCAACTGATTTGTAGCCGGCTCTCTTACAGACTGAGCCAAACGGACAAGTTTTACATATCCATGAAAATTTTAGTTATAGCTTATTTCATTCTAATGAATAAATTCATTCATAAAATTAACATTTCCCTACTGTGATTTGTAATCACGACCAAATGATTGTTTGGTGGCTCTCTCACCGACTGAGCCAAACTGACAAGTATTACATATCTACAAATTCATTTATCATATATATAATATGAAAGTTGCAATAATCATCTTCTGTCAGAATATATATAGGAGTGAAGTTTGATCTTGCAGCAGCCAGACTTGTATCCTGCTAGTTTGGTATTCTTCCTTCAGTGGCAAGTTAACTGAATTGATGTACATCATGATGAAATAATTTCAGGAGTTCCATTTTTTACACCCAGGTGAGAGATGATTTGACCGATGTACAAGACCTAATAAGTGCACCCTATATGTAAGGAGTATCCTTCAACTGATTTCTTTTCTCTCACAGAAGTCATAGTCTATCAATGTCCTTAATCGGATAGGCTCATTGCATCTATTAGATTTCTTCTTTATTGAAAAAACTCTTTGCAAATTCATTTAATCTGGTAAGTATTATTGAGAGTGGAAGAGAGACCATCAAAATGAGTGATTTTGATATTTTCCAGGATCTACATCCTATTTGTGCTATCCATAGCTAAAAGCTTTCTTCCATGCACTTCTGAAACCGGAGGCTTCTTTCTTATTCCTTTGTTATGGCTGGAGTGATTACACATAGAAATTCTAGATAGATTATAATGAAAAATGGTCTCTGTAAGCCTGATTTCAAGGATTGATTCAAATTCAAATTGTAATCCCCTCCAACATCAATTTTCATACATTGGAGAGCTGTTGAAATCTCTAAGTTGTTTCTCAGATCACTTTGTGCAGTGAAGAAAACATTTCACTCCTCAACTCAAATTTGTATGGCAATTCAATATCTCATGCTCCTTCATCAAACACTTGTTTCTTCTTTTTACATCAACACTGATGTTCTATGACTATCCCCAGATCATTACAAATTCCTTTGGCTTGGGTAATTGCATTATTCACTAGCTCGTCCCTGTGTTCAACTAGAAATGCTTTTGAAATCCTGAGTTTTATATCACATCATTGTATGTTCAATCTTCTGGTTTGGAAGTAAGCCTATGTCATTGATATCTAGACGGACGGATCCCCACAGGCCAAGAAAGCACTGAAAGGAAAACGATTGCAACACATCGAATAACATGCCAATATCTGACCTGGTAGTTGTATTTGCTTCTTCACCAACTGTTCCAAAGAGTTTTTTGAGAAATGTTTTTTACAACATCCGCAGCTTCTCCCCTTGCCTTCCATTGCATTTCTATTACGTGTTTGACACTTTCGTCTGTGACTGAAGTGAGAACATTCCAACGATGAGGTAATGAAAAAAAAAAAACGTGAAAAAACGCTCAACAGTTCCAAAAAGGTAATCGAATTTACAGCAACAGAAGTTAGATGTACACCCGCCAAAGTCAGCGTTCGATTTGTACAAGCAACGAATTCTGCTTTTCAGTTGATTTCCTTGATAGATTTCTGAACACCAGTATCTTGACCAGCCATCACAGCTGCGTCGTCATATGATTATCCTCTACTATTTTAAACATCAATTCCATCATTTTCTAATATTCCTAGAAGCACAGTTGAAATATTTCTGAGCGGTTTTACTTTTTGTTTCAATAACATTGACAAATGATTCCACATAACATAGCATAAAACTTGGCTCATTTGCTCCTTGTAAGAAATAACAGGAGTGCTATCAAATATCATGGAAAAATGCTTGGCTTGTGTCATTCCCTCAATGATTTTGCTGATGTTTCTCTCTAAATTTCTATAAACTTGTTCTTAGTAGGTGACAAATAGAAGTATCAAACTTTTTCACCAGCTTTATTCTTAGAAAATGTTCAAATAGCACTGGATCATTTTTGCCAACAAATGAACTAACTCCAAAAGATTTCCTCTATTTCCTGTTGCTTCAAATTCAATGCCATGTCTCATTATTCTCATGATCAATTCCTTCTTGATGATCCTGTTGAACCAAATTTAGCTAGGAATATAATACCATCAAACAATCTTGAAAGGATTTTCCTCCACTTTGTTTTCAACAATTTTTTAATCCTTTTTAATCAATTGCTGGTCCACGAGTGATCCTAATTTTCAAACTTTCCATTGTATGAAAGTCTGAACATAAGCTACAGTTGATTCATGTTAGAATATTCTAGGATTCAGTTTCCACTACATGTTGAATCCATTTAAGTGACTTCTGTCGGAAAACAGTTTGTAACAAAAGAAGTGAAGAGCTTCCATGGAAGGGGAGTACACCACCCACGAACTCAACATTTTTTTTATCCTTTTGGCTCAAGTTTGAAAAAAAAAAAACCTCACTTATTAGTTTTCTTGCTGGTTCTTTGGTTGATACACTTTGACATACCACAAAATTTGTTTGGCCTTTTTCTGGCTTTTTTCTGGCTTGAAATTGAAATCTTAATCTTGCTACCCTGACTGTCCCCACAGAAAACAATTTTTTTTCAATGCAACAGACCAAAAGTGCTGATCCCTGCCTCCCAATAAAAGTGCCGCCTTGGACTCCCCTCTAGCTACACTACCGGTTAAAGCAGATGATAACAGGATCACTAAAGGACTAGGGTGTTTGTCTGCCCTTGCAGACAACTCAAATTTATGATACAGATTATCACAAGTAAAAAAATAAAAATGGCCATAAACAGCTCTTGGCTGTGAATATCTTTGTACATTTTTACATGCATGAATGTTTTTAATGTCCATTACATCGTTAGGTGTGGATATGCAACACAAAGTCTATAGAATTATAGCAATAATCAATCATTTTTATGAGTTCTTAATGTCAATATTCAGAAGGAAGTGATCGATTTTATTGATTACGTATGATTAGACGTTGATTTATGACTGTTTCAAGTGCTAACATCCATAATTAGTTACATTTATCACTGATGCCCTTTGAAGAGGAAACGTACTTCAAAGTTCCTACCTATAATCAAACAAATGTAAACAAATAAATATACTCATCATTGATGATAATAGTTGTCAATATGGACAGAAATGCAAATTGTTTGTAAAATAATTCATTTACACGTTTCGCTGGTTACAGCTTCATCAGAATAGGATGAAAACAAAAAATGAAACTGAATTTTGAAACTTACTGGCTTTTGACATCATTGTTACAGAACAAACATTAAGTTTCAATTATAGGAAAAATTTTGAATATGTTTCAAAAGAGTCACCTAGATATAATTTTATGTATGATTTTGAAATTGAGCCTTGGGTGTTGTATGATCAAAGACCTTGCCTTGCAAAAATCAAGCAAATTATCTTCATATATGTGAATTATCATTCTTATCCCATATTATTGTTAAAGAATGATAATAAATCTTCTAACCCTCAATCAGAAACGGGAATGTGTTGCGAAATTCAGGTTGTTGTTCTATTGTTTTGCATTCTGAAATTAGTGCTGATTATATGCATTGCCGTTTCACTTTGTTCTGTTCTTTTTGGATTATTTTGGCTTTTCTCAGCTTGAATGGAATCTACTGGAGAGAAAAAGATCTTTGTGTTTAGCAGGATTCAAAGAGAATCATTTATTTTACAAACAGTATGTGTTTCTTTCCATATTGTCTACTACTGAATATCGTTTTGTCAGAGAGCATTAACCAAAAACTGACCACACGTTATTGATATACTATACTATGAGAGAAAATGGATACAGTTAAGCGTTCAAAGCATTCAAAACACAATAACTTCCAAAAAAATTAACAGGAGGAAAACGGGAGTCCAAGACATCATCTATTAAATCTACTAAAAAACTTTAAATGGCAATAGGCAGGCCATGTTGCAAGAACAAAAGACGACTGATGGATATCACAACTCACAACATGGATCCCCAGAGATCATATGCAAAACCGAGGCCAACAGAATGCAAGATTGAAAGATGAACTAGACAAATTCAGGAAATACTGGCTCCGCGATGCCCATGATAGAGAACTATGGTGAATCCTGGGGAAGGTCTATGTCCAACGACAGATATTAAAAGACTGATGATGATGATGATGATGATGATGATGATAGTGGTGGTGGTGATGATGATGATGGTAGTGGTGGTGGTAGTGATGATGGTGGTGGTGGTGGTGATGATGATGATGATGATGGTAGTGGTGGTGGTGGTGATGATGATGATGGTAGTGGTGGTGGTGATGATGATGGTGGTGGTGGTGGTGGTGGTGGTGGTGATGATGATGATGATGATGATGATGATGATGATTGAATCACCGTAGAACCACTCATGGTCCAAACAATTAGCCAATTGGGTTACAGATTCTACTCTCTTCACTTGTCTATGTCCATGTATGTGTATCTCCAGGCACTTCTGGTCATATTTTAGGGGCTCTAACCTTGAAAATTTGCATGGATACTCTGCTAGTCTCCATCTAAAAAAGCTGTTTTTGTTTTTTCAAAAAATGCTTTTTTGGGGTCTCTATGATCATATTGGACCATCAATGCTTGTATTATTTTTGGATAATTTCAGATAAAAGATCTTTCTTCTTTGGATGATTTTAGATAAAAGATTTATTTTTCAAAAAGATAATATTTTAGAATATTTGTTCTGGTACACATGCGCGCCACAGGGGTTCATTTATACAAAGTACATATTTTTCAATGTAATGAAATTCGTCACCTGTCAGGATCATGTCAAAGTGAAATCATGTATTTGTTTTCTGAATATCTGTTCTTAATAAGATAACTATTAACTATGAATGTTAGAGAAATCTTAGAAGTGTTTTTTAAAGTTTATTCAGCTCTTCATTGCTTGAACAATTTATCATCTCTAGTACATTGTTTATTAGCCTTATAAACACAGGTCTGGCTAGTCACTCAATAGAAACTGCCTACTGACTGACAGCTTTTGGCAGTGAGCCATGTTGGCAGTGATCAATTAATGAATAGGAGAAATGGGTGATCAATGAATAAATTACTTTTCTCATCTTTTATTGGGCAATGATCACTAAAATAATCTGAATTTTCCAAAAACAAGCGTGAATGCTGCTGGACACAAACAGAAGGACTAAATTAGCATAAACTTACATCGCAAATTTGACTCGCTTCTAAAAACCTATTTATGGAAGAATTTTAAAATAAATAACTGTTTTTTTTTTTTACATAACGAAGAGTAAATGTTTAAATTTTCATCCCCCTAGCATCCTGTACTTATAACATATACATACATAGATAACTAGCCAGCCATACTCATTCAAAAACTGAAGATACATTTGTTGATAGTTTTGTAATTAGAACCTAAAAGATAAATTTAATTTAATTTTATTATCCTAGTTTCATAAACATTTTTTTTGGAATTTTTAAGTTACATTTTATTAAACTCCTAGTTTTATAAATATGTTAGGAAAAGAATACTGTTTATCGATAAGGATCATCTAAAACTAAGATACATATACACATGTAAGTAATTCTCCACAAATAGAATCATAAAAAATTACTATTTTGACACATCAAGCTAAAAAGGCTTGACATCACTGTCCCAATATAACTGAATACACAATTTGCCAGAAAGGTGGTATAATACTTCAAGGACTGAATAATGATGAAACGATTTATACAGAGAAAAGATTTTATTTGTATGAAAAATTTTCTCAAAAAGATGCTAGGATCATCTGCATCGACCCATTATGATAGAATACACCATTTAATTAGAAATTGGTGTAAGAGCATAGAAAGCTATACTTTGTTGAATGAATAATGATGCGATGAATTCAGATGAATAAAAGATTTTCTCAAGATTTCAAATTAACCTAATACATGGATTTCATTCAAACCAGTCTCCTCATTTTTATTGTTTTTATCACAATTCGAGGCCACTATCCTCTCCAGTCTTCCTCAGATGTCGATCACAATTGGAAATCTCAGGAATATTGAATGGAAACTTTCCTTCGGTACTTCTGTTCTGTAACTGTCAAACATATATACATGCGTGTAAAAAAAGGTTCTGCCTTGACGTTCTTCGAAGGATACAAAATGTATCAGACACACGAGAAAAGTCAAAGGGTACAGTAATAGAATGTTGTGATAAAAACAAAGAACAAGAAACTTGTTGGAATAAATCAATGTATAATAGCAACAAAACCTTATCCCAGAAATTCAGATAAAAAGAAGGCCAGAGGGTCCAGCAGCTGGAACCAAGTGTTAATGACAAAAAAAGAAAATTACACTGGTCTAAAAGAATCTACTGTTTACCTGTGCCAACAAAGTTGGGGAGGTGTATGTATTTCATAATTATCAAATGAACTAATGTATAAGAGTAAAAAGACTTCATCTTAGAAATTCAGACAAAAATTTTAAAAATCTACCTTTTTTTCCCCATTTGATTTATTTGGAAGAGAAATACTTTTAGCTCTTACCAATGATGGAGAAAAGAGAAAAGAAAAAAAATCAGCATCCTGAGATAAAGTTGAAAATGTCTTCCAAACTTTCTTGCTCATTTTTGTGAGAACTGCTCAGAAATCTGTCCAACTCTGGCCGATTCTAACACTTTTGACCCAGAAGTTTATAACCTGCAGTCAAGTGGACAGAAAATGTCTAAAGTTCTGACATTTTACGATTTTTGACGGCCTGTTACTTCCCTGAACCAATCAGAGTTTTTGCTTCGTAACAAATCTAAGTGACAACTAGTGTCTCGTTATTTCATTTTGCAAGCATCAGATATTTTGACTATGAATAGTTATCAGACATTTATAAATGGAATAAGATGGTCAACTACAGCATAAAGTATGTAAATGATTATCATACTGATATATATATATATATATATATATATATATATATATATATATATATATGTGAGAACAATAATAAAATATACCACAAACATGTCTATATGTATTAATGTATCAAGTAGATTTTAGTTTAAAAAAGTGCTCAATACCATTTGTCGTCATCATCATCATCATCAGTCTTTCAACGTCCGTTGTTGGATAAAGACCTTCCCAAGGATTCGCCACACTTCTCTATTGTGGACATCGTGGAGCCAGTACTTTCTGAATTTGTCTAGTTCGTCTCCCCATCTAATATTCTGCTGACCTTGGTTGTGCATGTGATCTTATGTGTGGCGATGTCAAACGGTTGTTTGCCATTCTTGCAACATGGCCAGCCCACTGCCATTTGAGATTTTTAATGGATTCTATGATGTCCCTGACTCCTGTCTTCTTCTGCATGTATTGTGCTGTCTTGCGGTCTCTCCATTTGAGGCCCAGCATTATTCTTTCATGTGCACGCTGCATGATTCTCAATTTACAGGTCTGTCTTTTGGTTAGGTTCCATGTTTCAGCTCCATAAGTGACTATTGGGAGGATGCATTGGTTGTACAACCTTCTTTTTAGGAATAATGAGATCTTCTATATAGTGCAGTTATAAACTATGTAAAGATTCTTTTTCTATAGCTCATTACAGATTGTACATTCTGTTTCACTAAAAAAAAAAGGCTCATCAGAAAATTTTTTTTTACGTGCAACAACGTACAATCTGTAATGATCCATGGAAAAAACCATGTGTATAAAAAATATATATACTGGTTAGTTAAATTAAGCAAATTGTCAAGTGTAAGTTTTTGCTGATACTGATCCCTTAATTTGTGTCCAGCAGCATTCATGCTTGTTTTTTGGAAAATCAAGACTTCCTAGAGATCACTGCACAAAGCAAGAGAAGTAACTTATTCATTGACCACTACTTTTTCCAATTTTTCAACTGAAACTGATCACCCCTTCATGGCATTTTGCCAAAAGACAATTGGTTTCTATTAGGTGACTAATCATGTTTTTTTCAACATGCAATATTGTTTGATATTGTGACAAAAGTCAATGATTTTCTTTTGTTGTATCCTTTAGCTGTTTGCTACAACAAAGGGTTAAACAATCTGACTCATCAGGGCTGACTTATCATCTTCGTCTTGTTGACTCTGGCACATGTGACTGTGCCTCACCAGCCAGTCACCCTCCCTTTTTCGGTTCTTTGTCTTGCTGACATCTGTCAACAGCGCTCCTTGGCTTCCCTGCACCACCATATGCAAAATGGAAGTTTGAAACCTTTATCCCTGAGATGTCCACCCTTCCTGCATCCTGATTGGCTCATCCTGGTTACCATGGAGCTTTTTTTGCATAAGCCAGCACACTCACAGTAGAAATGGGCAGTTGCCGGTTTTGAGTGGTTTGGGGGTGCAGGAAGCCACAGGGAGAGAAATTGGCAGTGTGGGGCTGGAGTAAATTTCAAGCCATCTATATGTGGCCCTTTTCCCTCCCTAATTCTATGACTTTGTTAAATAATGAGGTGAAGGGCCCTTCCAACCAGGAAACGTGATGAATCAGTCTTAATTCTTTCAAGTATCTAGAAAACAATGAAATAGTTGTTTTTTTGATAAAGCCAACCCCCCACCCCAGAAAAAACCCAACTCATTATCATCGTTTAGTTTATACCTCCTTTAGAAAAAACTTTCATGGTCTTTCCCCAAAAAATAAACACATAATGTTTACTATAAGACCATATTTCAAAGAAAGAAAGATTATCATTTCATAGTTCTTGAAAGATAGAGCTGGTTTGAATGAAATGAAGTTATTTTGTATGTACTGGAGTTCCCTAATATAGAATCTTTTGATACAGCACAGTTTGCGGTAAGGTGGTTGAATGATCGACACCAACATTTTTACCTACATGAATTATCACCCACTAATCTAGAAAATTGTGGATTTCATCAGAAGACTTACTTATTTTGATTTGAATAATTACTTATTTTGATTAGAATTTTTACAATTTGCAATCAATTAACCAATAATTTCGCTCATAATTTCTTTGATTTTCTGATGAAACAACACCTTCATTCAACTGTGATTATTCTTGATAATGAGACGGGAAGTTTTTAGTTTTTTGTAGAAAGTGGTTAATCAACTTTTGATTATCTGTGATTCAGTTATAGTGCAATTGTTTTTCTTGGACCCCAACACCCACTTTATAAAGAAGGACTACTGTTTGATCATTTTTAGACTTATAAGGGATTTTACCAGCGTTATCATTACTAACACGTTTTTTTTTGTTTATATTCAAATGAAACCATGTCCGGATCTAGTGTTAGTAGATATTGTCCAAACGTGTGCGGTAATCAAGTGCTCTTGCACATACAACGAGCCATTGTTAAGGCCAGGGAAAAACTGTGGCGTTGAATGTATTCCAGTGTTTTAAATATCATCCACTGTTGAGTATGAAGTTAGCCATAGGGGTGTTGCAGTGACATCACGTACCAAGTTGTGCGCAAAAGAAATTTGTTTGTTGGATGGGATTTTCAGAAGATGAATACATTTTAAATTCCTGTCCCCAGAATGAAAAAGATTTCAAGTGTGGGGTTTCTTGTTTTCATGTTTTTACGTCTGGGGTTTGTAGGCAATTTTTGCGATTAATTTTGTATAGAATTACTGGTGTTATCATTAGTATTTGGTATTTAATAATGTCTGTTCCTAGTGGTGCGTGTTTTTCGAGGTTGTTGTGGATTGCTTTTTATGTGAGAAATGGCAGGTCAGGTGCTGCAATAGAGTTGTCCTTGTATGACATATATATGAATTCGATGATTGTTTATAATCGGGGCAAAAGTAGAGAAGAGTCATTAATATACTAACTTTTGTGTGGACAATATAATCTCTTTTTCCCACCTTCATTGACACAATGTTTTAAACGATTCATTTTTGTATATCTGAAAAAGGCCGTAGAAAGAATCAGCCAAAATATTGTGTCAACATTAAAGATGGGAAGAAGATGTTACATTGTCTGAATGAGAGTTGGTATATTAGTCTGATTTATTGGAGATTTCAACTACAAGGGTTATCGTTGAGAATGAGGCTGAATGTTTCTGTTTTTTTGTAGTGAATGATTAATATCATGTGTTTGTCACAGTTGACTGGGGATGTGTATTTAGTATGATATGCCTGATGGCTGACTCATACTATTTAGGGTTCTGGTGTATCTGCTTGTAATAAAATAACTTTATTGTATTTTTATTATTTTATTATTGTTATGGTTTACAGGGTCGTTATTGAATTTTGTTCGAGTTACTTTGATTTGAGCGTGCTAAGTTTTTTTTATAAAATAAAGTACAGGAACAGATTAGATGTTCTATATTGATTAAGTTCTTAATAACAGTTATTTCATATCAATGCAAACTTTTACTATTACAGTCAAGAAAGGAGAAGTTCAGATTGTGAATTTTCTGTGTAGGTAGGTGGTGATGGTTTGCTTATTAGAGTCAATAGAGATTCTGTTTTTAACATATTGACTCTTACCCCCCACAAGAGAAAGATTTGACACAACGTTGTTTTTAATGTGGGGTCCCTGTACTGGCACGCTATAAAAATTGCTTTAGTTCTGACAACTAGTGCTGTGAAGGTGTCAGGGTATGCCCGACTCATCGCTTTTAGTGCGATGGGACAGTACGGCCCTGGGGCTTACTGCTCCCCCGAGACTGGGCCAAGTTATTTTTTGAGGCCATAAGACAAATCCAAGACCTCTTGCACTTAGTAATGATGTGCCTCAGTAACCCATTATCAGCAACAATCTAAACGACGCGATCATCTGAGATTCTGTTTTTAACATAAAGTTTATAAGTTTAAAATACATTTACATCCAAAGGCAGCTTGTAGGATTTTTATTTCATTTAGGCTGTTGGCTTGAATTGAAATATCATCATTGTATTGGACATAGACTCTTGGTTTGACTAGGTCTATGAAAACTGATATGGGACACTTAGTAATCGGAGAATGTCGGACAGGGAGGACTTCCCATCTTGACCCCATTGGTTTGCGATAAACTTTTTTCCCTTGTGGTCATTGAAGGGAGCGATTGTAGTATGGGTGAGATGGAGCTTGTGGAAGATGGAAGATTTGATTTTTGGAGGTGGGAGAGAATTGTGTTTATGCATGTAGTGGGTGATGATACTAATGTTTTTTTTTCAACGGAAAAGCTCACTGAAAAATTCTTAGTCATTCCTTATCCGTCATTTTTAATCTAAAATGTATCATTGAAAGATTGCTACTTGAATACACACACACACACACACACACACACACACACACACACACAAACACACACACACACACACACACATACATTTAAATTCATATAATGCATATATAGGTTGATGCATAAGTTCCCAGCACAATCATTTGTACAATGTTGGGGAAATGTTAGAAGTGTCATTCAAATCTACTCAGCTCTTAATTGTTTGTGCAATTAGTCAATTTAAGTCCATCATTGATAAGCTTTAGGAAAAGTTTGGAACCTAGGAAAACAAACATTGGTCAGCATTTAATCACTTATCTTTCTGTTCTTGAAAAAATTTGAAAATCTTTTTTCAAGTGAAACAGAACATACATTCTGTAAAAAAAATCTTCACCCAGTTTATGTATACATATGCATATATGTATAAATTGTGGGTACTGGAGTGAGCCCCAAATACCTTGGTGGTGGAGAAGAATATATCAAACAATATATATATATATATATATATATATATATATATACATATATATATATATATATATTTGTGTGTGTGTGTGTATGCGTGTATATATATATATATATATATATATATATATATATATATATATATATAGTTGTATTGGTGGAGTTTATGCTGATATTGATGCCTTAATTTGTGTTCGGCAGTATTCATGCTTGTTTTTTGAAAATTCAAATTTTTTTTTTTGTGAACACAGCCCAAAAAAAGGTGAGAAATTGAAGTAACTTTTTCATTGATCAATGATTTTTCCAATTTTTTAATTGGTCATCCCCAACAAGTCATGCAGCCAAAAGATATTGGTCACATCACTGTTTCAATTGAGTGACTAACTAGCCTTGTTTCAATGATGCATTGGAAGAGAAAACACGAAGGAAGTCTAGAAAGTCAACACGCTTCTCATTGTCAATGCAATGCAACTAGAATGGGAAGTTCTTCTACATGTCATATATTTTCCAAGCTCTCTTTATTTTTTTCACTTCATCCAATTCTCTCTGTCTGGTTAGTGGTTCCAACAAATTCAAGACATTGAAAATTTCCTTGAGGATTTCATTAAATAAAAACTGGAATTCAATATACAAATGCAGTGGCTTTACAGTGCATTTTCTATCTTGGGTGTGCTCTGTGCTATGGATGCACAAGAGCGCAAATATATTTAGTGTCTGTAAAATACAATGGATAGTAAAAGTGTTTTTTGTACAATGTTGGTAAGATGGCCCCAATTTTAAACAAGAGAATCAATGAAAAGTCTTTTGGTGGTACAAGATTTTTAAATTCTCGTAATCAGCAGATGCTTAGTAAAAGCAGTGGCTGTTGCCAAAATAGTGTATCATGGTAGCGGTTCACAGTAACCCTAGAAATCAGTCTTTTTTTCTTCGTTTTTTAAAGGAGTTGCCAGATTAAAGAGGATTGCCAGATTAAAGAAGTTATTAGATTAACTAGAGCTAATACCAATTGGACCACAAAACTAGAATTAATGCCTAACAATTGTTAGTCACCATAAATCAAACCTGCATAAAAAAACAAACTTGAAAACAGGATTTAGGTGATATAAACTAAACTGGAGGGGAAAATTATGTAAAGAAAGTTATATGGTGGAAGGGGAAAAATTGATTTACAGGTACATAGTGCATCGCTAACGGAATTCACAACCTAAAAAAGAAGAGAAAAAAATGGTTTAAATTTGTTTTTTTAAAATAAATCCTTAAAAGCTTCTTTCAACTTCAATTTAAGATTGAAAACGTTTTTTTTCTCCTCAATTCTTATGTTTTACAATGCATGCCCTAATTACACATTTTGTACCATTGAAAGACTTTTCATTAATTTTCCTATTTCTTTTTATTTCTTGTCAGTTTCTAATATTGAGTGATCGAGGGTGTGAAACTTTACGATTCACAATTGGGACAACCTTCTCTTTCGCTGTCCATTGCTTTTCAAAAAACTAAAATATTTTAGTGTTTTTGTGCTTCTGTTGCACAGGGCACATCCAAGATACAAAGAAACCTACACCACTGTATAAATGCTGTTCATATATATATATATATATATATATATATATATATATATATATATATATATATATATATATATATATTGTACATTCTGTTTAATCGAGAAAAAAATTTTCAAATTAACTTTTCTAACTGAAATAGAATGTACGATATGTAATGAACCATTGAAAAAAAATCTCAACTCTTTTTATAAATGCTCTACTAATGGTATTGAGCACATTTTTTTCAACTTAGATCTATTTAATACATTAATACTTATACATGTTTGTTGTATATTTTATTATTGTTCTCTTCAATTCTTGGTTTTATGGTATTCAGTCTGGATAGGTTTTCAGTGGGGGGGGTTCCCTTACTTTGTGTCTGGCAGCATTCCTGCTTGTTAGTGTGAGTGTTAATGAATTTGAATTAAATTGTCAAATGTTTTATTCTTAGTCAGAAGTGATTGTATTTGAGCTAGATTTACTTTGAAAAAAAATATACTAGGTCTGTTCCAAAAGTATTCAGCCATTTTGAATACCTCAAAAACCAGTTGTGAAACTTGCATGTAAGTTTACAATCAATCAGAGGGAACTTTACTGCACATGTGGGAACTGATACTCTCCCATGGGGTTACCCAGTTGGCAATGAGACATTAATAAGTGAGCTTGTCTACCGTATGATGGTCGCATTCATGATAATCAAGTGAGTCATTCTTCACTTCTCAGGCAGTGTGTTTTGGCAAAACATAGCATCACTCTGGTCTATCATCCCCACATTACAGTTCAAATTTGCCCTATGTGATCTCTGGCTTTTAGCTAAGATAGCCATTGAAAGGGAGAAAATTTTGGAACGTGCATGAAAATAAGTAGAATGCAATGAGGCGCTTCATAGCTATCCTGAAAGAGGACTTTGCAGACAGTTTTGAAAAGGGGAATGATGCTGGGATAAGTGTGTGAGGTCCAAAGGGAAATGTTTTGAAGGGGACTTAGGTACCATTGCCCTAGGTTGGATATTTTCTTTTGTTGATATCTAATGGCTGAGTACTTTCCAGAAAGACTCCATATTATATAATATGTATTGAGCGTTTAGTGCCCTGCACTCTTGCTATTTTTAAAACATCAGATAAACAAAACAGATCCCTTTCGCTCCACTCGTAAACCTTGCTGGGGGGTTATCCTGCCCTAGGGTTGTCCTGCTGTGGACTTATTGACCAAGCTATGTGTGTATGGATTGGGATAAAAAAAAAGGAAGCTCCCATTTGGGTGCGCTTGGCAGGAGAACAATGTGGTTGTTAGCTTTGATTGACTAACAATTGTGTGACACTTGGTTTTGCATGACTTGCTTTAATGTCAGACATTAATTAAATCTCCTTTGTGTAAGGAACAGGCTACATTAATTTGAAAGGCTGCAGAGATGTTGTTCTTGCTTAGATGGATAGATGGATAGATAGATAGATAGATGAAGACTGGGACAGATAAATAGATTTATGGATAGATTTGTATGTTGTGTGTGTACAAATGCAGGGAGATTTGCTATAGTAGGCTAATGGGACATTTGCCCAACCTTGGATCACGCCTTCTCATCTAGGGTGAGGGGGTTAGAAAATTGGAATCATGTAGTTAATAAAGGTTAATGGTACTGTACAATATTGTTTCAAGTAATTCAAACTTGATGTACCCATATAAAAAGATGGTGTTATTCTATTCTGGTAACACGGTTGCTGCTAAGATATATCCCAAATATATATTTTACCCCCAACCCACACATTCACTCCAGAAGGATCTCCTTTTGTGCCTTTTAACTTCCTGAAAAAATCTGTCAGCAGATGACTATATTTGCTATATATGTGTATGTGTGCATATTTGCTTGCACACACACATATATAATGACAATCTCTTGTCGAAAAAAATTATTTCCTTTCCGCAAATAAAGAGCAGTTCATTTCAGACTGTGTCCCTTAACTAAGTAATAATGACACACACGCATGCATGCATGCACACACACACACACACACACACACACACACATACTTATAAAGCCTAGAGCTGTGTGCATATATGTTTATGAATACACAGAGACTTGGGGACAGGAATACACTAACTCCAAAATGATTATATGTTTTTAATGTCATGTTTTGATCTTAGTATTACATGTAAAATTGAAACATATTTTATGCTTTTTTTTTTAATCAGATACTTTTGGATGGGAATAATTCAAATATCATAATATATTTCTCTTTGAATAATATTTCATCATAAATATCATTATCACTTACCAAAGGGATACAGTCTGAAATGAACTTTTGCTCTTTGTTTGTGGATAGAAAGAGGAAATAATTTTTCGGATGAGAGATTATCCTAATATAAAATCTTACATAAAATCTGGTCTGGACTTTTGTCCTCATCTTGGTTCATTTCCTGAATACATTTCGACCATTGCACACATCAAAATTAGAAAGTGGAAGGTACCTGTTCCAGGCGATCACTGAGACAGTGCACCCTTATCTCGATGGCGAAAAATGCACCCACTCATCACCTCAAGACGGCCATAGGGTACAGTGGCCGAATAGTCGTGTTCAAGAAATAAATCAAGATGAAGACAAGTCTAAACAAGACTTCAAATACGGTACAATCAGTCACATGTAATATTTTTGTGTTAAAATTGTACTAGTTTGAAATGGGGTTAGACTAATTACAGAGGGGAGAAATTTGCCTAGGGGAGCTAAAATGAAATTTCATATAACATTTTCATTCTACATTGCTCCTATACAAAGACTGGGTATGAGTGAAATCTAAAGAAAAATATTTTACAAGAAAAAATTAACAGCATTGTTATATTGGGTGGGGAACTCTGTGTCATTATGAGGTGTTCATCCAAAAAAGCAACTGGAAAGAAACCTCCCAAGAGATTTAAAAAACATTTGCCAGATGTTAAATCTGTTAATTTCTTCTACATAGCACCTCACAATAAATTTGAAACAAACTTTGTTAAGTGTGCCTCACTTCAGTTTCATTTAAACATATCGTTGATTTCCGTACCTCGCATACATGAATCACCATTGCCCTATACGTGTATCAGACGTAATTTTCTAAAAAATGATCTAAAATTATCTGAAAGAATACATCTTCTATCTAAAATTATCTAAAAAAGATCCTTTATCAAAAGATTGCATTGTTGATCCAAAATTGATTGGCATTGTTGGCCCGAAAGGACCATTATCATCAGCAGCAGCCTTTTAGCATCCAGCGTTGAACATAGATCTTCCTAGAAACCCCGATAAAGAACTTTAAAAAAAAAAAATTGGTAAAAAGGTTCTAGATGGTGCCTAATAGAGTGCTCATGCAAATTTTCAAGGTTGTAAACTCTAAAATGTGACCAGGAGCATCTGGAGACACACACACAAACAGACAAGCAAAGAGAGAAAAATTACAATCCACTTGGCTGGTTGGTCAGGCAGGCCATTTGTTGGACTATGGCGATTAAATATTTTTAATCACTGATACCCACAACAGATCGGTTTGAACACTGTTACTAGGTTTTGATACTGCTGCTGGGTTTAGCTTATTAATCAATGCTACCCATTGCAGACTGGTTTAAACAATAGGTTATTCATGTATTCTGACATTTATATATATATATCTATGTGACCAGACTTTGCCCAGCACTAATGGTTCATAGTAAACTATTTGCATTTATACTACCCTCAATGATTTTTTTGAAGATGTATGTTTGTATGCGTATGTGTGTGTGAGGGTTTTGCAATGTAAGTTTATCTCAAATTGATACCTTAATTTTTGTCGGCAGCATTCATACTTGATTTTGGGAAATTCAGACTTTTTTAAAGATCACTGCCCAACAGAATGTGAGAGAAGTAACTTGATCACACTTTTTTTCAAATCTTTTGATTGATCTTGCTCAATACCGTATGCTGCCAAAAGACATTGGTCACATGATGGTTTCTATTGATTGATTAATGAGACCAGTTTTTTTATTTAATCAACAGTCTTTGTACTAGAGCGATTTAAAATGAAAATCTTGTATAAAATCTTGTATAATCAGAGTGTTGATAAAATTTATAGTGACATATAAACGCTAACTAAGATATATATATCTCCATTTCCTCTGGCACATTTCCCATCTCAGCTCCCCTTGGCACATCTCCCCCTTCGACTCCACTTGATTCATCTCTCCCCTTGGCAATTAATCCAATCATTTGAGAAGTACTTTTTATGTAACACTGTATTTCAAGCAGGGCAATTTTAGGTTAGTTAATTCAACTTCTAGAGTCCGTCTGTGGTTTTCAGTTTCTGTTATGATTCCTTTTCATTATGACAGTCATCCATTATTTGATATCATTTCTTATTTCAAAAATCCATATTCAAGCATTTGGTATCTGAGATCTTTTTGAAGATTTGACTCAAATATGTTTTTATTCGGAAAATAGACTGTGGCATCTGATGGCTTATTCCAGATAGGAGCAGACCTGTCTGAGAAGAAGTGTTTTCTGACCCCCATGGCGGTTCGAATTTGTAGCTTGTTGCTGTGACTTGTGGCTATATAGCTTGGGGTGGTTGTAGTATGATTTGTACTTGACTACACAGATCTACATTGAAACTGGTGACTATTTGCATAGATGCAGTTCTGAAGAACCAAGGAAAACCACCATATGAATGGATATGTACATTCACTGACTTTCAATGAGCATTAGGAAAATAACTGCTATCTGTTTGAAAAATGACGTCAGACAAAAATATGGTATTAAATGAGGTGGGACCTCTACAAAAAAATTGTTTAAAGCAATTTAGGCTCTTTGGATGTGTAGCCCATAAGAAAACCAAGTATCCTTATACAATAGGCAAGCACGTATTCCAATTTGCCAGAACGCATAAGGATTGGTGATTAGAAGAATGATCTAAAATGATTTAACATATTGGGGTTTAATGTGAACATTAAATAATTGCTGCTTTACTGCTGGGGTTGGAATTTTCTGTCAAATTTAAATCCCATTCAACTTTTGTAAAAATGTTATTGCATTTTATTTCTATTTTTCTTCTATGAATTTATTATCCCATCAATAAGGAAATTGACTGTCATTTGAAAAATATAAAATCGAGGGAGTGGTGATAGATTTTCAACTTTAGAGCAAAGGCTGTCTCGTGAAAATGCGATACAGATTTAATGGAAATTTCAAATTTAGTTTTTGTTGTTTTAAAGAGTTTAAGACATCATTGTTATTTGGAAAAAAAAAAGGCTGAACAACATAAGTGACAAATTCAAATAATTACAAATAACAGTATTTTGGAGTTAATTTCACTCCATTAAAGCGGTAGAAAGGTGCCCTAATGGATATAGCCTTTGCCTGCCTATCTCGAGGTCAGAGTTTAGAATCACAGCAGGATCCACTTAATTAGATTTTAGTGCCCCAATAGTTTCTTGTTCAGAAAGCTCAACAGTCTTACAAACAAAAAGGCAGAATACTATTGATCATATTAAACTATATTAGTATTAGATGAAGCATTGTCAACCATTATTATTTTTTGATTTGCATAGAGTAGTTGCAATGAAAGGCAACCAAAATTAAGATGATAAAAGACGTTGTCAAATATTTGTATTGAACCCAAAAATGTTAAATCACTCTCGACCATTCTTCCAATCTCCAATCCTTATGTGCCCGGGCTATTGTAAAAAATTAATAACAGTTGATAATGTGCAATTCAAAAAAATTCAATTAGTATTACTACTAATACTACAAGTTTAATAAAAGCTAGAGAAGTTAGATGAAAGAAATACGAGTCAAAAATTAATTATGCTCCATCAAGATAATTAAAATAATACTATTACTAATACTACAAGTTGAATAGAAGCAAGAAAAATAAGATGAAAGAAATACCAGTCAAAAATTAATTGACTATGCTTTAACTAATAATAATAAAATTCAGAACTCCTTTTTTGCTTCACCATTCTCATTTCTTTCTTTTACAAGACGGCTGTAAAGAAAAACCTCGACTTATCTCATCTCTTTAAATGAATAGTCCAGAGGAGATAACTTTATCTCTTTTTGCAGTGTTGAAGAGTGCTGTCGAACAAAAGATAGATAAAATAAACAATGAGACCCTAGATAACAGAATATTCACTTAATGAGCTTCTACCCTAAATCTGTTGAACTTGCTTTGTATATTTACTTACAGCAGAAATAAACATTGCTTCTAACAAACAGCATATTGTCTTCTTAGGTTCCTTTAAAACTGAGGTCGGTAACCTTTTTACCACTACTGTGGGCCGGGTTGCATATTAATGACTGGAAAGTGGGCCAGATAAATGCTGTGCTCAAGCTTAAAACAAGGGAATTATCCATAATTATATAAATACATCTAGTTATATTTTGCCTCAAATCAATGAATAATGAATGCTAGGGAATCATTTTTGCTTAATCAAGAATCCCAATTAGTAATCAAAGAACTCAATTTAGTTGCAATTTATTTCATTCAAGGTATCTTTTGAATCTATTGAAAAGACACAAAGAACCTCTTAAACATAGAGAGTAAGCATAGTATACTAATATTTACTTGCTGGCTGGTCAAAATCCATTTGCGTGCTGGATTTGTGCACAGGATATAGATTGCCCAGCCTTGTTGTTTAACAATTCATATTAGTAAAGGGAATTCTATACTGAACTGATATGAATGAGTAAAAAACACACGCACGCACACACACACACACACACACACACACACACACACACACACACACATACACGCTGACTCTTCAGAAGTCACAGTGAATATCCTCCATCTTTCTCTTTATGTGAATAAAGTTGCCATATCTAAGCATCAAAAAAAGAAAATACCAGTCATAGTTGTCAACACACTAAATTGATATAGTGACAGGGGCTAGATTATGGCCGAAAATTGCTAAAATGTTCTAAATGCTGGGCAAGGAAAACAAATGCTACAGTGTGATAAAGCCATTAAAAAACAGTATCTTTCAATACTACATTTATCGCTGTAATTAGCAATATAAAAAAAGAATAGTGTGAGTGGCTGAAGAACGAGAAAAAGCAGTAAATGGCATAACATGCTAGCCATAAAATTTCTAAATTGATATCTGTACAGGCATTCTCCCTTCTCTCTCAGTTTCCTGTTTTCTCACTTTCATCATTACAATTTCATTTATTTTCCATTGAGAAAATGATTAAAGCTGAAATTCCTTCTGGATGAAGATTTTTGGACCTAAATGGAGGACATCTCCAAGAAAATTTAGCTCTTTGGCAACTCTGTTAGAGCATTACATATCAATAAATACTGTTTAAAGAAATATTAAATCTCATATGTTGACCATAACATACACAAATAGTTTTAGATACCTTCTTTGTTTTTGTTACATGATATCCAACGGAATATTTTTGTTGTTTCATGAAAGAGCTGTTTATGTAATCTGTGATATCAACAGTAGGGTTTTATTAAACAAATGTGTCAAAAATTCCATTTACTCTAATGATTACACATAATGTCACCTAGCAAATTCAGGCTATCTAATACTATAAAGGCAATAAATGTTTATTTCTAACTAAGTTAATGTTTCATAAAATCCTAAATGGTTGCATCCTTTGACCTGCCAATTTATGTACAAAGGTAATTCGACCACAGGATGAACATACAATTGGTGACATTGACTTTTGATGACCTCAAAGGGTCAGTTTTGGCATTTGAAGAAGAAATTTAGTTTTAGCCATTTTATCAAATCCAACAGAGACAGCTGTAACCCACGGGCTACAAATTTGTGTTCTTGGGTAATACATATTTTTTTGTGTGTGAAGGCCCAGCTGGGTGGGGTAGCAGGACATGTGTATTGGGGAGTATGTGTGAGGGTACATCCCCCTCCCCATTTGATTACTTTTTTCATATCTCTATAAAATATAATTTGCTTTTCTGTGATGCTATATTTGAAGTCTTTTGTGTATAAACAGGCTTGATGATAGAGAAGGGGATTCCGGCCCAGAGGTGGGATGTGTGTGCACGCTAAGTTTCTTTCCCAGGGCAATGCCAGGTACCCCAGCTTGTATATGATAAAATGAATCAACAATGATTGTGGTAGAGGGTGAAAATCCAAGCAATAATGACAGCTGACTGCATCTGAACCCTATATATGTTAGCTTGGCCAGGATGTGGTGTTAACAATGATGGTTAAGAATATTCTAGTCTTGTAATGAATGAAGACATTTTGAGGAGAGTAAAAACTTTTGCTTGGTGAACTTAACACTCACAGGGAATATGGAAGGCAAAAAGAGTAGGGGTAGGCAGTAAGTAGCCTACTTGAAGGGATTGAGTAGTCGAATAGCAGAGAGAATACTGGAATGTGTAAAAACAGGAATTGATGCAAGTGACAAAGGAAAGGAAGCTGTGGAGAGTCATGATCACCCAAGTCCTGAAGGGACACGGTGCTTAAAGAAGAATATGTAGGCATGGTGTCAGCTTTTCTTATTAATGCCCACTGATTTGATATGAATCCAGTTTGTTCATCCATCTGTAAATCCCGTCTCTAAAATGATTAGTCTTAAACTTATCTTCATGATTCAGAACATTTTTTTTGCAATGGCTGACTCCATGGTGCTGAAGAACAGGCTTACCTAACTTTCAACTTTGAAAGGATCACAACTTCCAGCAAATACCCTAACCATGAACAAGCTAAATTTATCCCTAAAATAACTGTCTGGAAAAATATTTGGGTTAATTATCCACTGATATGATCTAATTCTAATATAAACAGACGTATTCATGTATAAGTCCAGCTAAGCATGTTCAGGCACCAGCCTCTTATCTTCGCTGAAGTCATTGAATAAATGATATAAGCAAGTATCACTTCCAGATAAGATATATCAACAGCAGAAATTATTTTTTATTGATAATATTTTTATATTAATTATGTATGGATGGTGATAACTGTAAAAGGCTGTTACACACATTATAAGCCTTATAGGGAACTGGATATTAGATGTATATCTTGCACATGGCACATGACTGGTGATCCCAACAAGAGAAAATTTGCACATTGTACCATATTATCAAAGTATGTGTAAAACATAGAAAACACTGAAAAGAGTGACATAAATTACATTAACAAATATTGAGAAATAAGTGATAGAAGTGACACAAAAAAATTTTGAAAAAGTTTTTAATGTGTTTAGCGTTTGAAGCTGTAATCCTTTCTTGACTATATATATATATATATATATATATATATATATATATATATATATATGATTATAAATTGCGTCATATTATATTGAAGCTCTTATTTGAAATGATCTGTTATTACACAGAGAATGAATCATTGGACCTAGACAAGGAAAATAAAATAAACAGTTACAAAAAATGGGGCTGCTGTAGGATTTGAGCCTATGACTGATAAGGTAGCCACTTCAATGTAGCATTGCTCTTACCATTGAGCTAAACAGCTGCTGGTTTTTCTTTAACGTTATTAACAAATGGATATATGTTCTGACGAAATGATATTAAATTGTATTATGTTATATTGAAACTCTTATTTGAAATTATCACCTGTTATTACACGGTGAATGTACCACTCGGCCTAGACAACATAAATAGAATAAACAGCTGCTGGAGGAATCATTCTGTCGGATGATATATTCATTTCTTAATAACATAATTGTTGCATTGAAAGAAACAAATAGAGCAGATATAGACCGTGAATAATCAAGACGGGAATTTAGAGTTGAAACAGTTATTTGGGCTTTTGCATTACAGCGACTGTTTAGCTCAATGGTGAGAGCAATGGTACATTGAAGTAGCTTTCTTATTACACACAGGTTCAATTCCTGCAGCAGCCCCATTATCTTTAATTGTTTATTCTATTTATGTTGTTAAGGCCAAGTGATACAGTCTGCATGTAATAATGGGTGATCATTTCAAATAAGAGTTTATATATAATATGATGCAATTCATAATCATATATATTAGGCATCCACTAGGAAAGGTTGGACAAAAGGGGTATTTTCCCTCCCCCCCTTCTGGATCAGGCTTTCTCACCTACAATGGATTGGATTGGAAGTTAGAATCTTTCAGTCGATACAGATAATTGTTCTGTACAATTGTTTTATGCTATCCCAATGAAATGTACCTATATGAAAGGATGGTATTATTTTTCATTGCTAACGGGGCTGCCTGTTATAGTCTTTGGACACACTCTCCCCCGGAAAATACCATTTCGCGCCTAATCTGGAAAAATGTCAGTGGAAGCCTATGCACATATACTTACATGCACACAAACACACACGTACATATATCTGTACTCTAACTCAACGTATTTGTATCAAGCACTTTTTTGAAATAAACCCATCATACATTGTATATTGAATTACTGATTCGTACTTTGGTATATATATATATATATATATATATATATATATATATATATGGAAAGTCTATAGCGACACTGAAGGGATGCAATACATCGAAACAGCTGTCTGTGGATGACAATAATTAATGCTCCTCTATTCAGGGTTGAGCACTCTTTAAGTGAGGTAACTCATCCACTGTAAGCTTATGCAATGCTCTTCTATAAGAATTGAGCACTCTGGTGGATGAGGGATTTCTGTGTAATTTAAAATATAATGCTTGAATTCAGCCTTACTGCATGTCCAGTTCCGTAGCCCAGAGGTAGGATATTGGCCTACGGGTCTGAAGTGAAGGTTTCAATTCTGCCTCGTGGTACTGGACGGGATAATGGAAAGTCTATAGCCATACTGAAGAGATGTATTACATTGAAACAGCTGTCTGTGGATGACACAATAATATATATATGTATATATATATATATATATATATTTATTAATGCATCGATTCCTACTGCAGTCCCATTTTTCTTTAATTGTTTATTCTATTTATGTTGTTTTGACCAAGTGATACATTAACCATGTAATGAGATGGGAGATCATTTCATATGAGTTTCTATACAAAACAATTTATAATCATTCTGTCAGATCATATACCCATTTCTTAATACATTAGCTGAATAACGAGAGCATCGCTACGGTGAAGCAGTTACCCTATCGGTGACCAGTTTGATTCTTCCAGCAGCCCCATTTTCTTTAATCATTTATTCCATTTACATTATCTGATTCAAGTGATATATTAACCGTGTAACGACGTGAGATCATTTCAAGAAAGTTTCTATGTAATATAATGCAATTCATAATTCATATACATGTATATATATGAATGCATTATATCCATCTCAAAATTGAATATATATATATATATATATATATATATATATATATATATATATATATATATATGCATGTATATATATATATATATGTATATGTATATATATATATGTATATGTATATATATATGTATATATATATATATATGTATGTATTATAGCATTTATATGTTATAGCATTTGTCTTAATTTTCAGTCTTCAACAGTAATTGACATTGCATGATAGTAAAGGTAATTTCATTTGTTACTTAGTTGTATACTCATATAAATATATATGAGCATGTGTGGCATATTGAAGAATGTGAGGGTATAAATTTATCCTCTCTTCCCAAGAATGAATATATATATACGCACATGCATACACACATAAGAGGGTAGGGTTAAGGTCAATCTCTGATCCCTGGTGTGTGTGCCAAAAGGTAAGTGCTGAGAGATCTAGACAATTTTTGTCTCTACCCACACAAGAGAATAAATACCCATAAATCATGTGACTGCCATTACTCCAGCTAACACTCCATCTTATCTTCATATAGGAATGCATTTCCTAATTTAGAAAATATATACCTTTTCTCTTCTTGCCTGCTGCCTTTATCTAGGAGTTTTCAATTTGGAGGCTCTGGAGGGAATTCTAAGACACTCCCAAAGTACATGGGGTGATATTAGGGTGTGGGGACTTGTATGAAATATGAGCTGTTTGAGAGTTTAGCATGTTAGTGCAAGGGAAATGTTATAAAGATTTACATGACTGAGGGAATATGTTGGTGATAAATTCAGTTTTAATAGTTTCAAATTAAACAGATGAACAACGATAATTCTTGGTTGTTTTGTCCTAAAATAGGAGAGCATAGAGGTTGCCAAAAACCATGTTCCTTGGTTGCAGATAAAGGCAAGATTTTTCATTTTCAGTAAACTTCATAGCTAAATATTCTGTCTACGCTTCAAACCCTAACTGTAACCTTAGTTTTGGTGCATACATAACATTTTTAGCTTCAAAGTTAGCTAGAAAAGAAAAAAATTTTTTTTTCAAATGAAAAATCAAGCAATTTTAGCCATAAAATGACTATTGGCAATCTTTATACTATCATAATCAAGGATTACCATAAGCAATAATCTGGCTTCATTTTATCCTTTTTACATATTTTGGTTTTACCAGCTAACAAAGAAAGGTCCTAAAATATCACATTGGTTCCAATAAACCTGTACATATATCTTGCACTTTTCAAATGTTCACTCTTCTATACTTTTTTGCTGTTATGAAGAAAGATGAAAAACGAAAATAGTATTCAGCATTAATTTCTGCCAACTATATTTATTATGACTTCTTCCCCTCTGTAGGATATGAATAATTTGACTATCAGACAAAATGCAAATCAAAGTAAAATTATCGAAGATGCAGCATATTTAGTTATTGGAGCATCAACTACCGACGTATACAATGTCTACTAGAATGTTAATTTAATAGATTTTTGAAGTTCACCGAACACATTATGCAGATGTTCTTTTAGCAATACATCTGATCACATTTGTTATTTCAGTATGAAGGTCTTTCAAGAGGGCCAAAAGATATATCCAGATGTCGGTTGCCAATTCAGAGACTAGAGAATACCGCAGCTGTAACTCGGCTAATGTTATCACCATTCATAGTGACCCCTTGATCCAAAGCCTCTCCGTGAAGTTCCAACTTTCAATCACCCTTACCCTTCTTCAATCAATCAATCAATTTTCAATCAATTGTTGAGAAACTCTCTTTCAGAGGAGGGCAAATGCCCCAACCCTGCCAGCAGACACCTATGCTGGCTGGCTATATATGTATATATCAAACATACAGGCCGCAGAAATAGGTTCTGAAAATTCAAACATTTATTCTTATGTCTACAAAAATCCGTTTCTTTTGTGTTTTGAAAATTCCGCCTTTCCTAAATAGGTTTTTAGTGGGAGTTCAGTTTGCAATCCAAGTTTATGCTAAATTGATCCCTAATTCATGCCTCTTTATATTTAGAAAATTCAGAATTTTTTTGTGATTACTGCCCCCAAAAAGGCAAGAGAATCTTTTAATTGATCACCCCCAACATGGCATTCTGTCAAGAGACGTTGGTCATGTGGCAGTTTCTATTGAGTGACTAACCAGACCTATTTATATCTATATCTAATATTTGTATAAAATGAATAGTTAGTAGTGTCCTTATGCTGGCTATGACTTTACCCATGCTTACTTGAGCTCCACAAATCTAATTACTTCCTACTCAGCCTGTTCAATGTGTGGAATAGACTTAGAGATGACGAGCACCCAAAGTGGCGCCACTCACTTTCCCACGTGATATTTATACAGAAGTTATTAAAAATTTAAACTACTCAAGAAATGTATGCACACGTGCATGTGTTAGATTATTCATTAAACTTTTCCCTAGTCTGGCACCAAGTAAGAATGGCTGAAGCTGAAGTCCGCATAAGGATATTACTTATTCAATTACATGCTTACAAACATGTAGAACGTTTTCAAAGAATAAAACTTGTACGCATTCATTTTTGTGTGTTTCTATGTCCATCTATGTTTTTCATTAGTCTTTTTTGATGATTTCACATCATAACTGTATTTGTGTTTTCATGCATGCATATGTGTAAGTACACTCAAGTGTTTCTATTTATATTTATAAGTGCATACACTTCATGTGTAAGCGAGCAATCATGTGTGTACGTATATATTCACAAGCATCAGTGTGTACATATGTTTATCTGCACTTGCAAAGTTGTACCTCTTGAGCATCTTTCCTCACAACTGCACGTCTGCCCATGCGAATGAGTGTATCATATTCCTATTTGTTGACCAATCAGCTTCGAGATATTTAATAGGTCTGAAATATGATTGGTTGATAACTGAGTACACAATTCTTCCTTTTTATTGTATCACCTCTGGTTGAGGTGGAGGCCTCTGCATTTGGCCTGATAAATCACATGTTCTGAAAAAAAAGGAATTATTTGAGAGGTTTTTTTCTTTTTTTTTTCAGCCTGAGTTGAGTATCAACTCCACCCAACTCTTGAGGGACTCTAGGAAGGTCATGATATACTGACGGGGAAAAAGAACTAGAGTAATTTCTGTGTATCTTGGGTTGGGATGGGTGTTCCTATCTTCTTCTCCTGCTCCCCCACCCCCAAATGCTCAAAAATATAGCATTTATAACATTTACGATGCATAAACACAAATACACACACACACACCAAGCACACGCATGGTATGAAACATCCTCCCTTTTGAAGGCGATTTTAGTTTTGAGAAAAGCCAGAAGTCATAGGATGTAGGTAAGGGGCCTGGCAGACATTGGTAATGATGTGATGTTTTGTCAAAAACTTTGGACAGGATGTAAAGATAGTGCATTGTGAATGTGACTGTCTCGCAGTACATGAGCTCGATCAATGGTGTCCAACTGCTTACTGAGAAACCCCACTGAAGAGCGTCTGTTCATGTTTGTGCAGTAAGGTCCCCTTTCATTGGTTGCAATTACATCAAGGCTAGAGAGAACCATTACCATTGGTAGAAAAAAACCTTCACAGTATGATGCTGCCGCCACCTTACTTTACTTTGGGAAAAATACTCTGTGGTTTGAAGCCTTCTCTACATTTCCGGAACTCATACTTCTGATCGTTATACCCAAATTTAGTCTTGTCTGATCATAGCTTTCCCCAAAACTTTGGTCCATGACAGAGTTATCATTTGTGAATTTTAAGCAAGCTTATTCCTTACATAACAACCCTTTAGGTTATTTTTATATAGTTGTCTTTCAACTGTAGATATTCATATATGTATATCTCTAGACTAACTTTTAGAAAGGCCTCTAAGTGTTCGTATGTTGTCTAGAGAAGTTGTTTATTACATTGCCTTATGTATGTGCTTATTACATTGCTTTGTGTATGTTCATTTAATTGCCTTGTGCATGTGTTTATCACATTACTTTTATATGCAATATACGGCCTTCTATATTTAGTTATTTACTTGCATATACTATATATTGCCTTGTGTATTGTTTATATCGTGTTGTGTATGATTATTTGCTGTATTGCCTTATGTGTATACTTATTGTATTGTTTATGTGTGATATTTATCACGCTGTATTATGGATGTGCTTGCTGTAATGGCTTTTGAACAGTTTTGTTATATTGTCTTATGTATTGCTACAATTCTGTTTTATTTTCCTTTTATTTTTTCTCTAGTCATTAATCTGTTGAATATATACTGGTTTTCAGCCTGATAAATGGACTGACAGTGTTTTTTCTGACTGTCAAGGTTATAAACATCCGCTAATGACTGAACAAAATTTCTTCAAAAGAGAACACAGAACCCTTTATGATTTGCTCTCTCAGGCCAGCAAATTACAGACACTTATTTCACATTTAATATACAACTGATGATCGTTTTTTTGTGTGATATTCTCATAACAGTCATGTGTTATTCAGTGAAAATAAGAAGGATTTGTCCAAGATATAGTACTTTCATTTTCAAAGGAAAAGAAAATAGTTTGATTATTTTAACACATTCAATACCAAAGGATGTTGATTAATGTTTTCACTACTCTACCAGTTAAGAGTCCGCTTGGATAGTGTAATCGTTAGCAACATCTGTTTTGCACACTGAAGGTCCTGGGTTCAATTCCCGGTATAAGCGAAGAGTGAAGGAAATTCTTCATTAGGACCAATTTCCTTGTACACCCAGCAGCTGATTGAGTACACTCTAAGCTGAGTGATTAGACTGGAGATGTTCTTTACATAGACTTGCATCCTGCCAAGGGAGTTGTCATGAATCGTGTAAGAATGAAGATCTGGTCTCAACCAAACTTTAGACTTGAAAGGACCACTAAGCTGAAATACAACGGAAACCGAAACTTCATCACCAGCCTTCATACTCTATTGGGAGTGATCTATTATGAGACAGAACGCTTTACCTTCACCCCTTCAGTGCTAAACACTATTAGTTACGTAACGTCCCGTCCCCCTTTTTGAAATTTCTGCCTTGTCTTCATTTTGTCCTCCGTATGCCTACTTTTTAGGATTGCTATTTAGACTCTTGGGAATCTCCATAATTTTCTTCTTGGCCTACACACGTCAGCTATAAAACATAGATGCTAAAGTTGTTACAAGTAGTATTAGTTCTGGAGTTTAAGCAATAAACCTAACTATTGTTAGTCTAATGATTTTACAACTGACCTAAGACTTGAAGATGATAGAAATAAAAAGGCTGGTTTGTATCATGTTTTGCGTTCGTTTGGAGTTTTTGTTATAATGTGGTTAGATGATGGATCCCTAAATATAAATCTTGCTCCAAAATTGCCAGATTTAGCAACAAAGTCGCTAGATTTAGCTATAAAAATGGTTGAATTGTTTGCAGCCTGGTTATAATGCAGGTGACTTTCTTGGACCCCAACACCCACATTGTAATGGGGAAGCCTGTACTTGTACTTTAAGCTATCTGGGGTTCTCAGAGTATGTATTCCCATTATTCATTATCCTGATAAAAATTTTATATTAAAAAAGGACAAGTATTAGGTCTAGGACTCCAAAAGGCTGCTGTCTGAGTGTCCCAATACTCCAAAAAGTCACTGTCTGAGTGTCCTATGGGGGTGGGTAACCATCATATATAAAGAAGCTCATCTGGTTCCTTAGAATCCATGAGTATAGTCCCTTGTTCAGTATGTGTAAAAATTTGCACTATCTCAGTGAAGAGTCAGCGTAACATCATAAGGAATAATTGATGGTTACAATTTCTGAAATTACCTTGGGAGAGTTCTTGACCTGACAAATGAGAACTTTGAAAAACATACTCAGGTAAATCAAATAAAAGGTTCCATTCTGAATATCCAGGTTATTAAATGCAATGGACACCTGAAAAAAGACCTGAAAGGTGCAGCTGTTAAAATGTGATAAAAGTAACTAAGACGAGAAAACTGGTAAAAAAAAAAATCAATGTATAATACTACCAATATCTTATCTCAGAAAATCAGGGAGGAAGAAGACCAGAGGGTACAATGATCAAAACTTTGTGATAAATACTATGACGAAGTTGAATGAACTGGTCTGAAAGAATCAACAAATTTAATTTTTGGTTTTGACTAGGTTCATAGCCTGGGATTTTTGCTAAATGAGATTGTTGAATTATAAGCCTCTCTTCCTACAATCCAATGCTCCAACTTTCATCTTTCAAAACTGTGTCACAACACTTTAGTGAGTCACCAATAATCTCTAGGTGTGTTATAAAATTGAAGAACTTCAGCCGTCAAAGGTGATGAAGTATTCTATCCCATTTTGTATGCCTATGCGCTTGTGTGTTTTAGCTCTCCTGGCCATACTGTCTACAGACTTGAAAATTGGCATCAGTACTCCTCAACACCACTTCTAAAAATTGTCGTCTTTTTAAAAAAAATAGCTTTTTTAAAATCTTTTTTGGGGTTTAATTTTCCAGTGGAAAATGCTAGTGATGTCATAAGCAGAATCTATTCTGACCATATTTATTCTTCAGTTGATTTTTTTTTTACACGACTTCATTTTTTTAACGCTACAGTTTTTCAATTATTGACTGTGATGGTGAGTCAAGTTTAATTTTGTACATCTTTCAAAAGCTACTTCTCCTGAGTCAGTTGAACTGCTGGGATGACATTATATATTTGGCTTGGTAAACAAAACTTAAGTAATGTGTCATAAAAAGATTTATTTTTGAAAAATGTCGCAAATGCAGACAGCTAAGGCTGGATTTATAAAACTATTTCTGCACCTGCTGATTCTTCATATCTTTAATTGAATTAATCAATTTCGTACACTGCAGCAATGTTTCCCATCGTTATCCACAGAGAAATTCCCTCTTACTTTTCTGAAACAAATGCATCCCTTTGGATTTCGGCAGATGTAATTCAATATTTTAAAGACATTTTTCTTGATTTTGATTGTATTTTTATATTTTGAGATATTTTTTTTCTACAAATATCCGTCAGCAAAACGGAGAATGTATTTTTCTTCACCTACATTTTGTATGCTGACTTACAATACAATCTTGCATTACATTTAAAGAGAAAAAAACTCGATCTATGCATTAGTTTAAACAAGTAAGTAAGCATATCAAACTTGTATATTAGAAAAAAAAAAAAGGAGAAACAACAAGTAGAAGTTTCATATGTCAATTTGCATTTTTAAAAAACTGTTTGCCTTGCCTGAATAAATTTTTCTGCATTTGGTTAAAGAGGGACTGACTCGCCATTACAGTCAATAATTGTACAAAAAAAATTCCATTGGAGAATAGATATGGTCAGAATATAGTCTATTTATGACACCACTGGCAGTTCCCACCGGAAAACATCTAAAACAAAGCAAAAAGAAAACCCCTCCAGATTCTGAAGAATGTAGATGTTACTAATAAACCCATTAGAATAAGACCCCAAAAAGGTTAAAGAAGCCCTTCTTACAAAACTAATAAATAATTTTTTTTTAGAACAGGCATAGTGAAGTACTAATGTCAAGTTTCAAATCTCTGGACAAAATGGTATGGCCAGAAGTGCTGGAACACCCAAACACACAAACTTATGCACACATTAAAAGGATAGAACCCTTCACCACTTTTGGTGGCTATAGTGGTTCAATTTCTTTCTATTATTAGATACCATCAACCACAACTGTCAACATTGGTTTCTATAGTTTTTAAGTTGGTTTGGCCAGCTGGCTATCTATATGTATGTATCATGCATACAGGCTGAACCAATAGAGCAAGTTAGTGGAAAATTCATATATTTATTCCTTATTATGTCTAGGAAAAAAAATTTTTTGTTTCACTTTGCAATATAAGTTTATGCTAAATTGGTCCCTTAAATTGTGTACAGCAACATTAATGCTTGCTTTTTGAAAACGTGGACCATACTTATTCTTTAATGGATTTTTTTCAAATGACTTAATTTTTTGACGCTATGGTTGTTCAGTTATTGACTGTGGTGGCAAAACAAAAGGTGAGAGAAATAACTCATCCATTGATCAACCCATTTTCCCAATTTTTCCAATTGATCACCCCCAACACAACATGCTGCCAAAAATGACAGTTTTGAGTAACTAACCAGACAGTAATTTCTCTACTTTCTTTCTGACTATCTTTTATTATAAACCATTTATCACCAAAGATAGACTGAATCTTGGGATCATACTCATCTTGGTTATTGAACAACATGGAGATTATACAGTATTATAATGATTTTAGATGAATGGGAATGGTGGAGATCTTCAGGTAAAAGGGACAATGTTGTGTGGCCCTTGGGTACAGAACTATCTAAGAATAACATTATAGGTCTGGTTAGTCACTTAATAAAAACTGTCATGTGACAAACGTGTTTTGGCAGCATGAAAAGAAAATTGTAATAAGGGGTGATCAATGAACGAGTTACTTCTCTTGCCTTTTGCTGAGCAGGGATGGCTGAAAAAGTCTGAATTTTCGAAAAAAACCAGCATGAATTCAGCTGGACACAAACTAATGGACCGATTTAGCATAACTCACATTGTGAATTGAACCTCTCACTAAAAACCTTTTTTGGGGTGGAATTTTCAAAAAAACAAATAAAATGATATTTTCTAGACATAATAAGGAGAAAATATTTCAATTTCCAACCCTCTAGCTCCATCAGTGCAGCCTGTACATGTGATACATACTTAGCCAGCCAGACCAACTTGAAAACCGAAGAAGCCTCTGTTGACAGATTTCATTGACAGTTTCTCAATAGATAAAGACCGACCTTTCCCCAACACCCTCACCCACATTAAAACAACATCTTCCAAAGGACTGGTGTGTAATTTGGAGAATATATATACACCTTCCCGACTTATCTAGAATACCAATAAGAATAAAAACACTCCAGGGAACGGCAGCAATAACTCCAGAGTTAGTTTTGCAATTGGCTGCTATGTCATGACAACCTACTTAGTAATCTTTCTGAGTTCGGCTAGATAAGATTTTTCGGCTTTAGGCCGGTCCCCCACTACTCGCCAACCTTTCAGCTTCCTTTCCACACTGCAAACTCTCTAGGGAAAAAATTGTCTCTCTGTTGCTACTTGCATTACTAACTCTGACCACTCCTCGCACACCTAACCCACCATCTAATTTTAGTTCTTCATCTTTAAGATGTTTTAAACTGATGATGTAAGGTGTGGTGGGAATGTGGATAGGTTAAGAGAGTTAGTTGAGGCATAAGCATTTATGCCTATTTGGCAAAACCATATGGAAGTATTTTCTGAAAAAAATATTCTTAGTGATCAATAAATGAAAATGGTTTTATTTAATAACTGTGTTTTGTTAATTCAAATTTACAGGGTACCCCAAAAATAATCATCTATTTCTAGATATAATCATCATCTTCACCATTAGCCTTTTAGCGTCTGGCATCGGATATAGACATTCCTCAAGATTTGCCAGAGCTCTCTACCATGGAAGTCGTGGAGACTGTACTTTCCGAATTTGTCTAGCTTGTCTCACCATCTTATTTTCTGTCTGCAAGATTTTGCATGTGATCTCTGGGGATCCATGTTGTGAGTCGTGATCTCCAGCAGTTGTCTGACATTCTTGCAACAGGTTCAGCCCATTGTCATTTGAGTTTTCTAATGGTTTTCATATCTCGGACTCCTGTCATTTCTCTTATGTACTGTGCTGTCTTATGATCTCTCCATGTGATTCTCCCAAGTGCACATTGCATGGTTCTCAGATGGGGGGGGGGGGGTCAAGTGTTTGGTTAGGTTCCATGTCTTTGCTCCATAGGTGACTAATGGGGGGGATGCTTTTGTTGTATACCCTTTTCTTAAAGACTAGTAGGATTTTGAAATAATAACTTTCAGGCATATATGTATATACATATTTTGAAAAAAATTTTTTTTTGAAGTTGACATTTCAGCCAATTATTTCCAAATATCTATTAATATGATTAATGTAAGATTTTAAGAATCAACCTTACTGACCGTCCAGTTCAGTGGGGCAGAGGTAAGATGCTAGCCTGTGGGTCTTAAGCGAAGGTTTCGATGCTACCTCTTGGTACTGGATGGGATAATGGATAGTCTATAACCACACTGAAGAGTTGTAATACAAAAAAACAGCTGTCTGTGGATGACACAATAATTAACGCTTCCTTATTCAGGTAATTAAGTGGGGTAACTCATTTATTATAAGCTTATGCAGTGCTCTTTCAACATAGGAATAGAGCATTCTGGTGGATGGGGAATTTATTTGTGAGTAAATATATCGCTTAAATTCAACCTTACTGACTATCCAATTCCGTGGGGTAGAGATAAGATGCCAGCCTCTGGGCCTGAAGCGAAGGTTTCGATCCTACCTCTTGGATAGGATTATGGATAGTCTATAGCCATGCTGAAGAGTAGTAATACAACAAAACAGCTGTCTGTGGATGACACAATAATATATATGTGTATATATATATATATATATATATATATATATATATATATATTCATGGAATGGAAATGCCTAAGTGAGCATCTGCAATTGTTTTATGTAACTGCAATTTAATGTAGCAATATAAAAAGATGGTATCATATTTTGCGTACAACAGGTTTACCACTAAAAAATAGTCTGAACATATAGTTTTTCCTTCCCTGGAAATATTTCTTTTTGACCTCCCTTGGGAGAGTGGCTGCAGACACCTATGAGTACATGTATACTTGAATAAATGCACAAAAAGATAATGGCTCGGGTTTATTTGAATCAATGTCTCTAGAGATCTCAAAGCGATCAACTGTTTTGTGGAACACACTTCCAAATATTTTAGGTGTTATTTTTTTTAAATTGCTCCAGTAATAACATTACAGTTATCTGCTAGATCTCTAATTCTTCTACAGAGTATTACTGATTTAATGAAACTCCAGGCACAGATGTCTAAGGGTGTAAGATCAGGTGAACATGCGACAATTTTGAACATAAAGGAGAGTAGAATCCATGTAACCGTCAGACTCCAGATTTTTTTTTAAGATAGTCTTGGAAGAAGAAAACAACTTTTACACACATTTGCATGGTAATTTTTCGTCAACTCTTTGCCCTTCTTTGTCTCAGATTATGTCCCTCAGGAATGAAGTTTCGTCCCAGGGGATTTATTCTTCCAGATATTGAATGCAAGTGCCTCAGGTGAGAGATCTGATTAGTCACTCAAAAGAAACCCTCACATGACCAATGTCTTTTGGTAGCATGCCATGTTTGGGCAGATCAATTAAAAGATTTGAAAAAGGGGTGATCGATGAATAAATCACTTCTCTCACCTTTTGTTGGGATGCAGTCAATAAACAGTTTGAATTTTCATAAAACAAACATGACCTCCACTGTACACAAATTAAGAGATCAATTTAGCATAAACTTGCTTTGTAAATTGAGTCCCCTATTACCTATTTGGGGGTGGGGAATGGGGGGGGGATTTCCAGAAAAAAAACTGTTTTTTCCAGGTATGATAAGCAGTAAATGTTAAAATTTTCAGCTCCATTGGTGCAATCTGTATGCATGATACAAACATACACTCAGCCAGACTGACTTAAGTACTGAAAAATCTTATCTTGATAATTTTGGTAGACAGTCTCTAATAGATTCTATTCATAAAATATGTGGTTTCGAAGGGGGGGGTAGTTGAAGCTAAAAAATAATGTTCAGTAATAGTTAACATGTGACAATCAAATGTCTTCGAAACAAAAAACTAAAATGGATTTCTTCTTAATATACAGATATAGAAAGAATAAGATGAAGAAGAGGGTGTCCTTACGGGCAAAAATTTTCTGTTAACATAGTTACCATATTGTTCTGTGTGTGGGCTGAAAGATTGAGAAAAATCCTAATTGAAAAATGTGATCTATTAGAAATAGAAGAAATAAAGACATTTTGTCTCGGCTTTGAATTGCACACACTCCATGCAATAAAATGGGGAAAATGACTCTCATGCATTGTGCACATAGACACAGGCACACACACACATACACTCACACACACACACTCACACACACTTACACACACACACATACACACACACACATACGCACCCACAAATATACATATATATAAATACTCGCTCCCTATCCCTATCTCACTTTCTGTTTCTCTCTCTCTTTCTCCCTTTCCAACATATATGCTCACGCATTCACAACACACACACATGCACACACATATACACACACACATATACGCACACACATATACGCACACACACACATATATACATATATGATGAGATTTACAAGGATATATACCCAGTTAATGTTAACATTTTGGGCCTAGAACACTCTTCAGCAACAAAACAAATTGGCGGTTGCTGAAGAGTGAGTTAGGTACGAAATGTTGACATTTACCTGGTATATATCCTTGTGAATCTTATTTTATATATTAATAAATCTATTTGATTTGATGAATATTGAATACTGCCATCACAGTCAATAACTGAACAACCGTAGTGTCAAGATTCAAAATCATATAAAAGAATTCCATCAAAGAATAAATATGGTCAGAATAAATTCTAATTATGACATCTCTGATGTTTCTAAGAGGAAAACATCTTAAATAAAGCAAAAAAATCTAAATTCTGGAGAATCAAGATGTTATCCTTCAAAACCATCAGAATATGGCTCCCCTTCCAAAGGTTGAAAAGCTTTTTTCCCCAAAAATAGAAAAAAAATATTTTAAAAAAGGATCCAGTGGAATACGGATGCCAATTTTCCAAGAACGTAGACAGAACAGTACGGCCAAGAGCACTAGAACATACAAACACACACTCATTTAAAAAGTGGTAGTACTTTTTGCCCCTCTGGTGGCTACGATTGTTCAATAGAGTAAAACTAGGAATAGAATCATAGCGATAATAAAGAGTGTATCAACCCAGAACGTAGTGATGAAAAGCAACACTAATAAGATGGAATAAAACTAATGATGAACTAATAACATTAATACCAGATAGAGACTTTTGATATTTGGAACTATGTTGACATTTGCACATAAAAATTAGCCGTAAACCTTCTCTAGCACTACTAGTCCTGGTACTGTAATAGAGCCCCATGGGAATTTTTGAGTTGATTAATGAGACTAGTTGGACATGTTATAGCTCGAAATAACTTGCTCTGAGGCATATGGTCTTTGTGTAAACTTCGCTCAGCATGAAATTTCCTTACCAAAGATATACAATATGCCTATATTTGATGAAATCTTTTTTCTGACTAAAGCATAATGACAAAAATCCATCATTAGGAAAAATCATGCCAAAAATGTTTTGCAACTGATCTGGAATATCTGCCCAAGATATTCTTACTCACTGGAGGTCTAGCCTGTCCACATTACTTTTATCTACTTACCTGTATATTCACAGCAGGTTTTCTCAACCTGGGCAATATTACCTACTAGCAGGCGATTTCAACTTGTAGGTGAGGGGTGAGCAACTTTGAAAAAAATTGTGTGTGCTTTTAAATTTTGGTGGGTGGTATAGGATTTTGGGTTTTAAAATCTGTAAATGGCAATAAAAGAAATGTTGACGGCAATATTTTCTATCGATGATTTAACAAGCTGCACTGTGATATCCTGCATTTTTCTCTGCATCTACATAATCACACACTATATTGATGAGTAGAGAAATGTGTGAATGTTCGTGCAGATGTGTATACTTCTGTACTACACTCTCTGTAGGTAGGTACATGGTACATGTATTCGTGTAACACTCTTGAAAGACTACACGACATCAAACAAAGGGATTGTCATGATGAAGATGGTATGTGTATACCTAACATTTAATCTTACCATTTTATGTTAATGAATTAATGAATCTTGTAACTTGAAAGCTGTTCATCTTTATTGTAAGAGTTGAAAATCTTCTGGTTTCCTTTTGATTACTTAGTTCACAGGCGGGTGGTCAAAAAATTTTTGATGAGAAAGTGGGTGGCGACGTCAAAAAGGTTGAGAATCCCTGATCTGCAGTGTGCAGCGTTCCTACACTTTACCATAGTGTATTAACCCTACTGTCACCAAGTTGAAATTTGTTATGGATCTGAAGAGGATAGTTCTAGTCCTCCAGGGAATTTTAGGTTTGGGTCTGTTCATGTGTGCACAGACAACTAATAAGGCTGATATGTACGGTAGGAGCAGGCAATGAGGGGAAGAAGCCTCAAGAGGATTACTTCCTTGGCCAGCCTCCTGTGCTCTGTTGGCCTTGTAAAGTTTGGAACCTTTATTGATGGAGTTTTGCCAACTGGCTCTATCTGCAATGGCTTGAACCCAAGAGTCAGAAAAGATGTCACAAATTACAATTCTACTCACATATGCATTTAATGACAATGAATAACTCCAGAATCAAACCAGATATAGTTAGCACATGCATATAATAACCAGCATTTAGCCACAGACAATACTATGAGCCATTGTATATATATATATATATATATATATATATATATATATATATATATATATATATATATATATATATATATATATGTACTAGCATGGATACCTGGCACTACCCAGAGGAAAAATTAATCAATGCAGAAAGGTTATGTAGTAAAATCTAACATGGAGCTTCTCATTGAAGGGATTGCAACCCTTTCAGGTGTGTCAAAATGCCAAAACTGACCTTTTTTGAAAATGCTGAAATTGACCTGACCTGGTATTTGACTTTAAGGCATGACCACTTGTCAATGCCACCTATGCTCATCCTTGGCTCAATTTCCCATTGCAATTTTGCAGCCGCCTCATATTTGAAAATGCCTAAATTAACCTGACCCTAAATTGACCTTTATGGATCAACATAGAACATCACCACCAATCCTGTGTTCCCTATAAATTACCCTTATACACTAATTTGGAGCGGATAAGTAACAGCCATTTTCATTACATTTGAAAATACTAAAATTTACCTTTTTTGAAAATGCCAAAATTAATCTGAGCTTACATTGACATCATCAGAGTTCAGCACCACATATCCTATGTTCATCATCATGTCAAGTTACACATAAATACAAATTTGCAGCCTGTACAGTAAAGCTGTTTCTGTTAGGTTTGAAAATGCCAGTATTGACCTGATACTAAATTGATCTTTTGAAGTCACCAGAAGACACCACAACATATCTTATGTTCATCCTGTTGTCAATTTACACTTATTCACAAATATTCTGCTGATTGGGTACAAACAACCATTCAGATGTCTATGAAACAGAGTTAGAAACAAAAAAATATTTGTTCTTTTCATAGTACTGAATATGATTATTTGTGTGGTCGTGTGAATATGTGTAATATACTTACATATATACATATATATATATATATATATATATATATATATATATATATATATATATATATATATATATATATATATATATATATATATATATATATAAATGAGTGCCTTTAGACCAATATATATGTACACAGAAAGATATTATACATGTATTTATATATAGATAGATAGATATCATCATCATCTGCCATAGTCCATTACCAGACAAAGGCCTTTCCTTCTGGAAGATATTAGAAGATCATGCATTATCTAAATTTGCGCTTTTTAATTGAAGAAGTATTTAAAGATATTTATACTTCCTATACATATAGTTAAGTGAAAAAAGTATTATGATTTTTTTTTCCACAATGTACAGGATTCTCAGATACAGCACTTAGCAACGTTACCATAACATTGTGGCAATGTCTGGGTTGTGCAGCCAGTTTGGGTTCAGAAAAAGACTCAATTGCAATGTTACCGTAACCTACCTACAATGTCACAGATCCCCCAACCAAAATGTAACCTGTCTGCTACGCAGTAAAAACATTTTGTGTTTGCAGTGCACTTGGCATTTTTTCAAAGTCAGTGGATGACAATCACATAGAGAAACTTCATGCCTCAGATCCATGGATTTTGTCCATTGACGTTTACTTTGTTCTACCTCTTTGAAAAACTCCACGGACAGTCAGGCAATAATTTCCTCTGATCACAGCATGTGGTGTCTCTCAATGCGATCATCATTTTTAAATAAAAGGTCAAAGTTCCAGCTACATAACATTACTGTAGCGAGCACGCTAAAACGTCTCATTAAAGTGTTGTTTAAAGAGTTTGGTTCCTTTTTTTTTGGACAGTCCTCGTAATGAAATATCTATTTGTTAAAATTTTATTGTTGTCATTAAAGCGTAAATGTTCGAAACTAGTCTAATTGGAGTGAGTTTGTGAGATATCAACATCATGCAAGACTTGAGATCAATAAAATCACAAAACAGAACTGGTTAGTCACTCAATAGAAACTGCCATGTGACAAACATCTTTTGGTAGCATAATGTGTTGGGGATGATCAATTATAAGATTTGAAAAAGGGTTGATCGATGGAAAAATCACTTCTCTAACATTTTGTTGGGATGTGGTCAATAAATAGTTTGAATTTTCCCAAAACAAGCGTGACCTCTTCTGTACACAAATTAAGCGGATCAATTTAGCATAAACTTGCTTTGTAGATCGAGTCCGCTATAAACCTGTTTGGGGGTGGGGAAATGGGGTGATTTCCAAAAAACAAAAAAGCTGTTTTTTCTAGGAATAATAAGCAGAAAATGTTTAAATCTTCAGCTTTATTGGTGCAATCTGTAAATACCTATAAAAACCTATTTAAAAAAAGACATATCAAGGAGTGAATGTTTAAATTCACTGTACGTGTGACACGTACATACATATGTAGATAGATTACCAGCCGGACCAACTTAAAACCTGAAGAAACCTATGTTGACAGTGTTGGTTGATGGTTCCTATTTAGGATGTTATTTAAAAGCAAAGCGAATTGATTTCGTTTCTGCCTAGATTTTGTGAAGCATGTGTCTGGTCACAGACATCAGAAACAAGCTATAAATACAAATCTCCAAGGATTTAGCTGAGCTTAATTAGTCAAAACCAGCATTTCTCTTTATCGATTTTTGAAAAAAAGTATAGGAATTTATTTCACCACATAATTAGGAACGAGACTCACAGACTCTTTAACATGGGTACTTTTAAAATGCATGTTAGTATCGACTGTCTTATTCCCAAATTGAATAACCGATACCGAACTATCAGTTTATAACAAACATGGCACAGTAGGGATAAGGAATGACTCTAAGGGTTTGATTTGGGCTCGTGCTTGCCACTGAGTTCCAGTCGCTCAGTGGTAAAAATGGTCACGCATTAAACAAGCCTTCTACCAGCATAGAGGGTTATGAGTTCGATTCTCACCTGAAACATATTCTTTATTCTGATACATGGTGTTAATTCATTCACTGACTGCTGAAAGAAATCTTATCTGAGTTGCGTTGCAATAAAAAGCTACAAAAATTACAATAAAGGTAAATAATAGCAGAAAATTAATGATAATGAATATTAAGTGTCGTTGTAATTTATGTGTAAATGTTTGTAAGAAAAAAGAAGAGAAGAATAACACGCTATTGCAAAACGAGTTATCTTATCCATCCTTGGTACTGAGTTGACGACTTGCTTAGATGAGTCGTCTCGTCTGTGGCAATGAACAGGTTAGAAAATCTTAAAAAGGTAAATATAAATATGACTCATTTGACTTTAAAACCAATTAGGCAATGCAAGTTTTCACAGTTTTCATAATTCTTTCCTATTTCAGAAGTCTGAATAATTAGATTTAAACAAGTATGAATGAGTAGACTTTAAGATAAATCTGAACCTTGCATAAATGAATCACTATAGCCAGCACATGTACCAAAACTAATTATCTGGAAAGGATATCTTTCATCTAAAATAATCTTTAAAAAATAGAATTTTTATCTAAAATTATCTAAAAACTGCCAGAATTAGATTTGGGCATTGTTGGTGCTGAGATAATCATAGAGACCCCAAAAAAGACTTTTCTAAAGAAACAGAAAAAAAAGAAGCTTCTAGATGATTCCTAGGGGTGTACTCATGCAAATATTCAAGGTTGTAGCCTCAGGAGTACACTGAGACAGACAAACAGACAGACAGACAGACACACACACACACACACACACACACACACACATACACACACACATACACACAAAGAGAGAATAATATGTAGTCCACTTGGCTGGTTGGACCTTTTGGTGCTTTGGGCCCTAGGGCGCTTCCCGATTGTCTGACTTCTGTCCCCACCTGATCTAGAGAGATGCTCAACTACAGACGGCTTAATGATTGTAGAATGTGAAATAATCTGAGGGTTGTGATGAAAGTAACAATAAGAAGATGAATGATAAACTAGTAAAAAATTTATGGCAGTAACAATGATTACTCACTCAATAGAAATTGTCAGCTGACCAAATCTTTTGGCAGCATGCCATATTGAGGGTGATTAATTAAAAAATTGGGAAAAGGAGTGATCAATGAATAAGTTATTTCTTTCACCTTTTGTTGGGCATTGATCACTAGAAACATTCTGAATTTTCAAAATGAGCACAAAATAGGGACCAGTTAAGTATAAACTCACATTGCAATTTGAACCCCCCCCCACTAAAAACCATTTTGGGGAATTTTAAAAAAACAAAAAATGTTTTCTGTAGACAAAACAAGGAGTTAATGGTTAAATTTTCAGCCTTCTAGCTCTATTGGTGTCATCTGTATGCTTGATTCATTTATAGCCAGTCAGCAAAACCAACTTAAAAACTGAAGAAAACCCATGTTGACAATTTCAGTAACAGTTCCTACTAATACAATGTTGATGATAAAATGTAGATATCATATTCTATATTGCTCCTGTATATCAAATTACTGTAGCCCCACTATTGACCACCTGATCAGCCAACCAGCCAGCCAGCCAACCAGCCAACCAGCCAGCCAACCAACCAGCCAGCCAGCCAACCAGCCAGCCAGCCAACCAAGTGGTCTACAGACTGTTCTATCTTTATTTTTCAGGGTGTGTCTGTGTCTCCAAGGACTTCTGATCACATTTTGGGGCCACAACCTTATAAATTTGTATAAGTACACCACAAAATACTATCAAAATATGTTTTTTGTTTTTTCAAAAATGTGCTTTTTTGGGTCTCTGTTGTCATTTTGGACCAACAATGCCAAAATCTTGTTCTGGTGTTTCTTTTAAATAATTTTAGATGAAAAAAGATCTATTCTTTAGATAATATTAGATGAAAAAAGATCTATTTATCAGATGATTTTAGATAATTAGTTCTGGTACATGTGCAGACTACAGTGATGTGACCAATGGATATATCTTAATATATTTGAATAAAAAATGTCATTAAGATGTTTTCTATATAAGAGGTAAATATTCACCAGCATTGTCCTTTCTAGTTCCATAAAAAGGTCCTGATGTCAGGTTTAGTTACACTATTCAATACTGCCAACCAAAACTGTCACCAAAAATGTCACCATAGGTTTCTTCTGTTTTCAGGTTGGTTTGGCTGGCAATGTATCAGGCATACATGTCACACCAATGAAGCTAGAGAGCTGGAAATTTAAACAATTACTCCAGGTTTTTTTAACCCCCTCCCCCCCACCCTCCAGGATAAGTTTCTAGTGGGTGTTCAATTTTCAATGTAAGTTTTTGCTAAATTGATCACTGAGTTTATGTCCGGCAGCATTTACGCTTGTTTTTTGAAAATTTAGACGGGAGAAGTAACTAATTGATTGATCACTCCTTTTTCGAATTTTTTCATCTGATCACCCCGAACACGGCATGCTGCCAAAAGCCATTGGTCACGTGACGTTTTCTAGTGATGAACTAACGAGAACTGATATTTATTATCGATTAGTCTGGTTATTTAATGTGCCTTCTCTGATGTTTTTTTTGTCTTTCTTCCGATTCTAATGACATAGACTTGTAATCAATATCAACTAATAGCCTTATTGATTTTTTTAAGTCATTGATTCTTTCAAAGAACCTATAATCGATCAATCATTAATGCTTGTCGACCATTTTGGACCGCATCTTCTCTACTGATATCTTTTGATATTGATTCGGTAATCTGTCATGTTTCAATCAATACCCTTCCCCATTAAATTAACTATTAAGTGAAAATATATCCTGTTCAATATCCTGGGGAAAATATCAATCCAGTATCAAAGAAGGAAGAAATAAGATTGTCACTCATTTGGTTGCAATGTATTGTGGATTATCTTATTGTCTGTAGTTTTGAGTAGGGTCATTAATATTCAAAGAATTTGGGACAATTGAACTTCTTGTTATTTATTTTGTACACGTGATGTTTCTGACATAAAAGACAGGAAAGAGAGTTTCTTTATCTGGACTCTTTTGAATCACAAATGGCCTGACCAACCAGCCAAGTGGGCAACAGATTCTTCTCTCATAGGTTTTCTGAATCTATATATCTATCTATGTGTGTGCTAATCTCCAGTGGGGCTCGTGATTACATTTTAGGGGCTACAGCCTTGAAAATTTGCCCGAGAACACCATTAAACACCATCTAAATATAATTTTTTTGTTTTTTCAAAAAAGTACTTCTCTGGACCTCTCATTTTGGACCAACAATGACCAAATCTTGTACTGGTATTTTTTTAGATCATTTTAGAATAAAAGGGTCTATTTCTTCAAGATAATTTTAGATAAAAGATCTATTTTTTTAAGATAATTCTAGATTATTAGTTCTGGTACACACATGGACATGGTGATTCATTATTGCAAGTTACAGATATTTCCCTCTAATTAACATGTGTGGCTGTTATCAATTGAATATTCTGCTTTTTTACTTTACACTACCAGGGAAAGAGACCAGAAAAAAAAGCTTTCTTTCCCTACAGATATTACTTATTACAATTTGGCTGATTCATTCTTCTGCCTTCCTCAAATGTAATACGTAAATCAAAGAGAAAGAGATAATAAAAACTGGCTCTCTTTCTTCATGGATATTACATATTACACTTGAGAAAGGTTGAAAATGAATTGGCTGAAACGTTCATGTAAACAACATAAACATGCTTTTGGTTCATAAATGATAGTTTGTGTTGGTAACTTCTTCGTTTGAATGTTCTTTCTGTTATTACTATGTATGTTTTTTCCATGTTTCCTTTTGATTAGATGGTGGCTTGGTATATAATACTATATTGCAGTCAATACCCCTTTAATCGGTATGTAGATTTTTGTTTGCAGTTTGTTGTTTGTGATTTTCTTAATGATTTGTGATATATTCTCTATGCAACTATAGCTTACTTTTACAGAATTTCTGATGAATATTTTGCGTGGTTTGTTTGGTTCGTGAGAAGTGTTTGTCGATCAGACTGAGGAATATTCTGTCTATATTTGTTTTGACAGTTTTGTTATATGGTAGATTGAACCATATATGATGTCTCTTTTATTGTTGATTTTCTTTTTTCTACATATAAAAGAGAAAAATACTCCATAAAAACAACATTCTAGTTGTATAAAAAACTAGGGTAAAAACAAAAAAATCAGTTGTCTATTTGATTATATTATTCAAGTCTTTGACATCCTATTTTAAAACATAATTAATATTTGGACTTTCTAACAAGAACAAGAAAAACTTGAGAAGACATTTAAACTTTTTTAAATTACATTTCGAAATAGGACGCCGAAGATTTAAAAAGTTCTGTGGGTCCATCTGACCTAAAAGAATAAATTTGATTCAATTATGTCAGAAAACGTTAATACATGATTTTCACTCAAATTTATTTTTATGGCCTAATTATTTCAGTTGAGGTATTTTTTTCTATTTTTCTGCTTGTGCCATTTTTACCTGGGCCATTATTACAGGTGCCATTTTACCTGGGCTATTTTTACCAATGCCATTTTCACCAGGGCCATTATTACTGGTGCCATTTTTACCTGAGCCATTATTGCTGGTGCTATTTTTACCAAGGCTATTATTACTGGTGCTATTTTTACCAAGGCTATTATACTGGTGCTATTTTCACCTGGGCCTTCATTACAGGGGCCATTATTACAAAGCCATCTTTACCCCAGCCATTATTACCTAAATTCATAGGAAAAAGTGTTGTACATATAGTGTTTCAGTCATCTTCAGAGCATCTTGAAATATATTCCCCTCCACCAAAGATAAGGTGTAAGGGACTGCTCTACTCATAAAACTAAACATCCCAATTCTCAAGGTTTAAATCTTTGAAAGTACATAAAACAGACAGCATCACTCACCATTTCTGATTTTTTTCTGAAATATCTATGGTTTGGCCCACACGTCAATCTACCTTTCACTATGTAAATAAGCATTAGAAAGATACCCCCTCGCTTGTCTACCAACCCACCCACCCATCCACCGCCGGCAACTGATAATGGAGTGAACTTTGAAAGTATAAAAGAGGTGATCAGCATTTCCTTACCCTATTCTGGAATATTTTTGCTTTCACCAACAGCCAACTCCCAACTCCTTTTACGCTCACATGTTCAGTTAAGAATCATTCAAATAAATGAAAAAAGATACAACAATATTTTCAAGTTTTTTTCTCAAATTTATCCTTGGATGAAGTATTGCAACATTTTATTCATTTTGAATAGCTTACACCTTCACCCTAACTTTCAGTTGCTTTTATCATAACTTAAATCGGATTATAATAGTTGCTGTAGAATTATGGTTAGATTCCCAAGTTGTGATAAAGAGCAACTGTTAGTTAAGATGAAGGGAAAAAAGTCAAAATTAATAATAATGTTACCAAAAAGATGCACTGAACTTTGGGGTGGAAAAGATCTACAGAAGTTTATAGAATGGTATCATGATTTCCCTAAGGTCATTTGAAACTTCTCCTATTTCATCAACAGCCAGTCTTCTTCACCAACCTCACTGTGGCACACCCTTCCAATGTCAGCATAAACTGGGAGGCAAACGACTAGCTATCAAGTTGGCACCATCTTATATCAATAACAGAATATCTTGGTTTATCTCATTTTTTTTTAAATTTTAAAAATACTTTTGCAAATTTAAGATGAAATGCATATAAACAGAATTGTATTTTGCTGTGTGTGTACCAATTTTTACAGCACCGTCAGGCTGGAAGACAAATAAGATACAGAATAACAGGGTTGGCTGCTGGCGCTGGGTTTGGGTGGGCAAATGTGGCTTGTGTTCCACTATGGATCAGGCCTTTTCACCCGAGTTGAGAGGGTTTGGAAACTGGAACCTTAAACCCCAAAGCTCAACAAACTTTTTGCTTGAACAACACACTTTTTGGAAATTAAAATTTTTGCTCCACATTTTTCAAGTTTTGTTGGACAAGCTGAATATATCATGTCATCCGAGCTGTTCAACTGACTCAGGAAGAATATATTTTGAAAGATTTATAAAATTATATTTAATTTCTTGACACACCTACAGATGATTGGAGGCACATTCAAATGTCATGACACACTGTTTGGAAATGGTGCTGTACCATTGTTTTATGTAACCATAATTTAATTTACCTATATAAAAAGATGGTATTATTCTTTGCTGGTCATGGGGTTGCTGCTAAGATATATTCTGATTATACATCCTTTTACCTCTACCTGGAAAAGTGGCAAATAGGTCTATACGTTCATTTTATGTATAAGTGTATAGATAGTTAGATCATCACCTGGTGAGTCACACTCACAGCAGACTAAGCTAAGCTTAGTAAATAACTAAATACATAACTTATTTTTTGAGAATGTTTGTCTATAGGAATGTATAATTCATGATATCTGATCAAATAAGGCAGAAAATAGGTTTATACAAATGTACATTATTAAGTCCAAAGTATAAGGAGGAAAACAGCATTTATTTAACTAAACAAATATTTTTTTCAATGTAATCTCCTCCCTTGTCAATGCACTTAATTCTGCAGAGAATATTCATCATATAAATTGAACATTCAAGTTACATAATGTAATATATATAGATATATATAGCGTGTATGTGGTCGTGAATTTAATAGATGGTTCCACTGTGTTCAGTTCAGCTATTAGGTTGTCTAGATCAGAATGTTTAGGGCATCGTTGATGTTGTCAAAATAGGAGACTGTTTTGGGTAAGATGTACATGAAGGAGCTTGATTCCAGAAATTCTCGAAAAAGACAAGTCAAAACTCCACATTGGGGACCCTATTGGTGAACCGAATTTTGTTTGTAGAACTATTCCTTCATCACACAGTTCTAGACAGCTTAAAAGCTAAACTGAACTCTAAGGAACTGTCTATTAAATTCACATGAGAAAAAGAGTCTAATAACACAATACCTTTTCTCAACACCTTACTTCACTGAGCCAACAACACTATCAAATGCAGCGTCTTCCATAAAGACATTAACGAGAACGAACACATGAATATATAAGTATTTCCAATTGTATTTGATATTTTGTGTTTACTATTTCACCTTTGTTTGTGGTAAGTTGGGATCCGATTTAGTTTGTTGATGGAGGTTATATTTCAAAGTTAATTATTGATATATATATATATTGTTGTACCATTGTTTTGAATATTGTTTTTAAGGATGTTAGCATCTATTTTGTACAAGATTTTGTTTATTTGAGGTTGTTTAGATTTAATCGAAATTGTATCTAATATTTAAAGTCTTTTTATGTCATGTTTGTGTTCTCAGTGAGTATATTGCATATATTTAAAGAGGGATAATAACGTTTTTGTCTCAAATATTGGCAAATGGAGCTAGTGTCAGACAGGTAACATGTTAGTCTTCTTCATATTGTTGTAGTTGCATATCCTATATATGTAGTATTGTCAGAGGTGCATTCCCCTGATGGGCATTTAAATTGATATATAAGGTTAGTTTTTTGTATAAGGCTTTTTTTGGATAGGGGAAGTGCTATTGGTTATTGAGTGGTTTGAAGTTTTGAATTTTTTATATTTTATTGTTACTCTCAGATGTTTACTAGGGTCGATGGTAGATGAGTATTTGCGAATTATATTTCATATAGCTTTTTCATCTTTTTGGAAGTTAAGGTGCATTTGGTCATGGTAGTATAAGTTGATGTTAGTATATTTGATTTATTTTCTAAAATTTATTTTTGAGTGTTATTATTCTTATTTTAAATGATAGTTTTGTAAAGTTAGTTGGATTTTTTTCATTTATTAGATGATTTATTGATAAGTGTTTGCTCAGTGTTTTTTAGTTCATCATGGAATATTTTTCTAGAGAAGGATATTAGTTTTACACGAAAAATTAGATCTTTTATTATAGCTTTTAAAATTTTTTTTATAGCCATAGGGGCATTTGCTGTTATAATTTGATAGGCAGGAGTTGGTACTGATGAGTTTTTCATATGGAGGGCCATGATGTTAGCATTACTAGACTTGATTAGTACATCTGTAAAGGGAATTTTATTGTTATTAAGTTCATATGTGAAGTTGAGAACTGAAATTTTTTAAATGTCAGTTTTAGTTTTTCTATTTCTTAGAATTCCAATACAAATACATACATATGTATGTATGCAAAGGTCCAAATAACTGCTTTAACTCCAAATCCTCATTTTGTTTATTCACTGTCTATATCTACTCTTTGTTTCTCAATATGGACAATTATGTTATTAAGAGATGGGTACATAATCCAACAGAAATAATTATAAATTTGTTATATTACTTTAGAACCCCATTTGAAATGATCTCCCATTATTATACAGTGAATATATCATTCGGCTGAGACAGCTTCAATATAATAAACAGTTAAAGAAAATGAGGCTGCTGCAGGAATTGAACCTGCAACCGATGAGTAAGCTGCTTCTCAGGTCTTTGCATTACTGGTGTTCGTTTAGCTCAATGGTGAGAGCAACGCGATACATACATAAGTAGATAGATAGATATAAATACATGAACAGATTGATTAAAAAAGTAAAGTTCATGTGTATATCTGTATGTCAATGCATCTACACACATAGATGTATTAGTAAACTTTTGAAAGTTATTCGTTAGGTTTGAATGAGTTTGTATAATCTAAAAGTATTGTTTGAAAGCCCGAGTGGTAATAAAACTAAGAGAGGTCACAACAGGGTAATAGAAAATGGGTGAGAGAGTTGGGAAGGAGAATGATGGGACTGCAAGATTGCTTGAAAATGGATTTTGAGAGGGAAAAGAGAGGATGAGTCTGAGACAAAGGCAAAAAAAGTATGATAACAAAAAGAAAAAGATTTGAGGATCAGGCTATACATATACATATATATATATATATATATGAATGACTCATGGACTTCTCGGTACAAGTCTTCTCAATGCTGACATCTGAATGCTGACTTAAGGTTGCATGACTGCTACATGCAAGGATAAGTTGGCATAAGATATCTGAGTGCATCTCCACACAAAAAAGACCTACAGAAACAAAGTATGGAATGAAACCAATTTATTTTTTTGTGCTGAGATGCTTTTCGTTATGATATGCTGAGTTATCCTTGCATCTAATGATTATGTGGCAACAGGTCAGTGTTCAAATGTTGGCACTGGAAAGACTTGTGTCGAGAAGACGGGTCATGATATATATACGTATGTGTGAGTATATATATATATATATATATATGAGTGCTGTGTGGGACTCAAACCTGCATCTACCAAGAAGAAGTCTTAATGCGACTTTGCTCTACTAACTGACCTATCAGTGGTTTTGGTAGATATGACCAACAACTAAATTGTCTCTAGGTTTATCACATATAGCACTATATATATATATATGCATACAGTACTATATATATATATATATATATATATATATATATATATATATATATATACACATTTCTACAAAGTACAAATCAGGAATACAATATGATATAATACAATATCCGATGAGTGATGGGTTTATTTCATAAAGTGCTTGATACATTAAACGTCAAGCTAAATTAGAGTAGAGCTCAGAAAATGATGAAGTAAAGGATTTGCTACACAAACACCTTTATATTCCTGTCCTGTCTGGGCTTTTTCAGGCAAAGATTTAATTCATTTTAGATCCTTATTGAGGACGTTTTGGGGGAGTGTCCATTCTATTTATTCATTACTAGTAACAATAATATTATCATTATTTAATAACCCCCCCCACCCACTTTAGGAACAACACAGTCACCTTTTCATAATTATTTAGATACATAGAGACCTAACCTAAAATATATAAAAGAATCAAAAAAACAATTAGTCATATAAGAATGAACCCCAACATTGGAGAGCAGACAAAATAGATAGAATACATCCTAGGAGGAAACATACTAAAAAGAGCTGATGGTTTAACACCACACTAATAAAGAAAGTGCCTTCAGGATCTCCTGCTAATTCATAACTACCAGATAGTAATATATCTCCACTATGTAAATAAAACAAGTTGTGACCAAAAACTAAACAAAAAAAAGAAAAAAAGAAAAGATGTATAAGTAGAATAAGAGGAAGGTTCTGCCCTATCCCCTAGAAAATTAGACATTTCCCCCCAAAAAAACATCCTAAACAGGTATCTAAAACAAATCAAATCAAAGGGCAGAAACATAAACTTGTTTGTGTAGTGAATCCTCTATTTCATTATACACATCTCTCTATATATGCATATGCATATATATATCATTAAGAAATGGATAAATAATTTGATAGAAATAATTATAAATGCATATGTATGTATATACATACGCTACTATATATATATATATATATATATAGTACAATATTACAAAGCTTTCTATCCTTTCTCTCTTTCTGCGCATATATAGTCTGGGAATACAGCTTTAAACATTAAACACATTAAAAGATTTTTTCGAAAGTTTTTTTGTGCTGCTCCAGTCACTTATTTCCAAATATCTGTTAATGTAATTTATGTAATTTTCTTCAGTGTCTTTTTTCTGTTTTACTCAAACTTTTTTATGATGGTATAATGTGTAAATTTTCTCTTGGTGGGACCATCAGTTGTTTATATGTAACTGTTTCGGGGATTTATATATATATATATATATATATATATATATATATATATATATATGTATATATATATATTTATACACATATACATATATATATATATATATATATATATGTGTGTGTGTGTGTGTGTGTGTGTGTGTGTGTGTGTGTGTGTATCGCTCTTAAACCACCCATCTCTCTACTCTGCAATTATAGGCATGAATATTTTCATATATATAGGCGTGTTCCCACCAGCATGAAACTTTCAATGTACATATATCTGTGCATATATATCTGTGCATATATATATGTACATATATATGTACATATATATATATATATATATATATATATATATATACATATATATATATATATATATATATATATATATATATATATATATATGTATATATATATATATATATTTATATATATATATATATATATATATATATATATATATATATGTATATATATATATAGTACTTTTCATTAGTGCCTGAACAGTCAGAAAATTTTGCCTAGATGGCTTGGCTTCAGAATCAATCAGGAAAAAGATTTGAAAGACAAACTGAGAATGTTATTTGGAAGAGTTGCCAAACTAGTGGGTAATTTGTAACCTTCAATTGCATAAAGAATGCAATTAGGCTGCCAGTTGGGGTCAGACACTGGAAATAAATATTTGACTAAACTCGGCACAACAAAATAATAGTGATAATGGGAGCGTAGTCAGATGTTTTAAATGAAGGCCTGAGTAAACATCCGGAATACTTGCAGACAACATCGATGAAAGTATGCAAGCTTAGGCAATAAACATAGAGTTTGTATTTGTTCAAAGACCAATAAGCAGTACTGTACAGGGTCGGACTGAGTGGCTGGGCAATCGAACAGTATCTAAGAGTCCAAAGTTATTGAGACTCCCAAAAAGCAAAAGCCCAGATCACTGTCAGTCTACCCCTGATACTATATATATATATATATATATATATATATATATATGTATATATATATATATTATTGTGTCATCCACAGATAGCTGTTTCGATGTATTACATCTCTTCAGTGTGGCCATAGACTTTCCATTATCCCATCCAGTAACGCGAGGCAGTTAACTCGTGTTGCAAACTGAACCCCACACTAAGAACCTCTTCGGAGATAATCTTTAAAAAATTGGAAAAGAACACATCAGACATGATGTTAGATATGCAGAGTAAATGTTTAAATTCCCAGCCGTAAAAGCCGAAGAAAGCTCTGTTGACGGTTTTGGTTGATAGTGTCCAATTTTTAAATACACTAAAGCAGCCAAACTTGGTCTCACAATTATTCCAATTTTTCGGCTATCAGTGCAGCTTGTTTCATTTTGTAACGTGTAGATGTTCTTAAATCCTTTCTTTGTAAAATTCCCAAACAACTTCTTTGTTGAGCAAAGGAAACCACATGGTGTCGAAAACTGTACAAGCCCAACATATGCACTCAGACGATAAATTGAAACAAGCTGCATTCGTTGCTTGAAAAATAGAATAAATAATATTACATACAAGCACGTACACACATCTTTTAATGATAAAATATATTCACAAGGGAAAAACGAGGGTGGCTGAATAAGTCCGTAGCTAGACACGTAGATATCAGCTGAATTTCGCTCTGAAATTTTCCCTGTATAATATCAGATCTATGTTAGCAATGGAGTTTCACTCCTTATTTGAGAGAGAGTTCTCTATAAATCCTTAGCAAGTATTCCAAAAAAAAATTCTGAATGAAATAGCTTGAAAATTATGGAAAACATGTCTGGTTAGTCCCTCAATAGAAACTGTCATGTGATAAGCGTCTTTTGGTAGCAGGCTTTGTTGGAGGTTATCAATTTTGTAATCGAGAGAAAAATTACTTTTCTTGACTTTTTGATTATCATTTAAAAGGTCTGAATTAAAAAACAAAACAAATATAAATACTGCCAGTCACAAACTAAAGGATTAATTTAATGTAAACTTACATTGTAAATTGAAACCTCTCATTAAAGAAAAACATTTTGAGGAGACAGAATTTTCAAAATATGTAGGAAATTTTAAAAACTAAATATAATGTTACATAATATTAATACTTTTAATAAAGCTGCTACTGTTACTAACAAAAAGTAATAGCACTAATACTAAAAAGACAATTATACCCCCTTGCTGTTATGTCACTCATCTATACAACTTTTTACCTAAACCACTTGCTTGTCTTGTGTCTTATTCATAGCTCATCTTAATCCAATCACAACTCATCCATACACTATCCATTAATATACGAAATGGTATCAGAAGTCAAGACCAACCCATAATCCTCACTAATACCAGATTATTTTCAATATATTGAGTTTTTGTCACTCACCTCTGAAACCACCAAATACCCATCAGGGAAATCTTGTAGATGTGTGGTGCAATTGGAAAATAGAATTCAACCTGTTTCTGCAAGCAATATAGGGTTACAACTTCAATTCTCTTAATATGCACAGGAGCAAAAAAAACACAACATCTGCACAAATTTTATTTCTGATGAAAATAAAGATGGGTACAATCTAGAAAAAATGATTGAAAAATTTGACTTACTCCCAACTGAGAAAGAACTTGACTTTCTTTAGACACAAATTCTTCACTTACAAAGATGCAGGTTGACAGAACTTTGACGACTATGTCATTTAATTCTGCCTCAGAGCACCGCAATGTGAATTTGTAGATATTTTCGATAGTCTAGATAAAGATATTCTAATACGTGGTATTTCAGATATACACCTAAGAGAACATCTTCCTAGAGAACCCAGACTAACTCTAGACAAGGCCATACAAGCAGTACAAGCTACTGAAGAAACAAGATGCCCGTTTAAAATCTCAACTGCTTCAGCAGAAATTCAAAATACTGATATAGCTGCAATAAATTGTTGACCCAGACAGACAGTCCCTAAAAATTAAGAATACGGAGCTGATAAGGAAAAGCCCACCGAAATTCAAAACTACATTCACTCCTGTCAATTTTGTGGTAGCAGTCATTCAAAACATAATTGTCCTGCATTCTATGAAATAAGTAGTAAATATGTCAAGAAAAGGACATCATTCCAAGATGTGTTATTAAAAAAGATTAGTACATAAAATACAAATTCCCTTGGAAAGTGATTTTGATACTGCAGACTTCTCCTAAGATACAACTGACTTCAAGGATCCTGACCTTGAGATAAAATTTGAATCATACAAATCCTGCACAATAAGTAACAACAGACAATATCCTTAGAATTCAATTTGTCTGCAATAAAATTTGAAATAGACTCGGGTGTGGAAATACTCCTGTTACCCCAAAAATACTACTCCAAACTGTCTCCCTGACTCATATTTAAAATACTTCTATAAAGTTGACAGCATATAATAGCACAAAAATTCCTGTATTAGGAGAGTGTACTGCCACTCAAAGTAATAAAAACTCACCTACTCTTCATCATTGCACATACAAATTCTCTACCAGTACCTGACCGAAATACATTCAAAATACTGAATTTAATCTAAAGAATTTTCAAAATCAATCAGTCAAGATTACCAAATCTTTTACAAAAGTCTGATGACTGTTTCAGTGAAATTAGCTCTTTGCTATTCACTCATCATGTCACAGTAAACCCTGAAGTAACTCCTGTGATCCATTCCCCTGAAAAGTTCCATTAGGCCTAAAAATAATTAGGAAAAAAGAACTTGAAAAATACAAAAAAATGTAATGGTTTCTGTAAGGGAACCAACTGAATGAGTTACCTCCCTTGTTATGATTGGAAAACCAAGACAATGTCTAGACCTACGTGATCTAAAAGAGGCAATATAATGAGAACATTGTAAACTTCCTGTCGCTGATCAGATATTTGCTGAAATGCACAGTCCAAAATACCATTGGTATATCTCAATTGACCAAGAAAGATTTGAGGATATCATTTTACAAGACTATGATGTGGAATACATATCGCCAGTGAAGTGTTCCAAATTGCAGTCACACAAATAATTTAAGAAATCAAACTCCGAAGACAATGTTATAATATGGTCCAAGACAATATCATAGAATAGTCTAAAATTCTAGAGAGCATCTAGAGAGATTGAAGCTCATTTTTGATCAATTATGTAAACATGGTCTAAAATTAAACAAATCCAAATGTATTTTTGCTCTATCTCAAATCACATATGTGGGTTACATCATCATTACTGAAGGACTAAAATCTGATCCATACAAAGTTGAAGCTATCATCAACATGCAATAACTGAAATGCAAACAAGATCTTTAGGCATGACAATTCATTTCTGCCAATTTCTTCCAAAATACTCGGAAATAATAACACCTCTTCGTCTACTACTTCAGAATGGCGTAGTCTAGTCATTTGATAAACTACTTATCGAAGCAGTCACAGAACTCTAAGAGAACAAACCAAATATTCCTGAATCTGCCAAGTCTATTACAGCCTCCAAATTCCAAAATACTCACAGAAAGGCAGATTTTAATTTCATGAAACGTAAAACTTTGGATATCAATTTCAAAAAAAGTTTCCCAAAGGATTATCCTGCCACCAAGGAGGAATTAGTTACTGACTGTTGTGATTCTAAAATTAACTTTTTAGTGTGTTCAAATTGCACAAAAATAAGATTTTGTATATCTTCCATTAAGTTTAGAAATATGAAATTTACTATAAATTTAGTATGAATGTGGGCACATCTTTCCAAAAAGTTAGAACTAGATAACTCTATTTAATAATCCCTTTTGAAATGAAAAAGAAAAACAGTCAGCTAGCCATTTTCAGCTCTATCCGATGTCTGTGCTTTATGTATATATAGAAGACTGACAAAGTCGAAACTCACACTGGCCTGTCTGCTATTAATACTTTTGCTTTGAAGCTAACTTCTCATTGTGCTCAATTTTATCTTCTCTTTTCATTCAATATGTTTTAAATGAACTAGTTCATAATTATTGATGTAACATACATAGAACTATATCCTTTTGTCAACATCATTAAATATTCATATTTCTTATTAAAAAACTGTTCTTGCTCATTCATTTCAATATTGGCCCAAGCTTTCTATCCGAATTCTACAACAATTTATTTCCATGGAGAACACAGCTTTACCAAGTATGCCATTAAGAAACATTACCAGATCAACAACAATCCTCAGCACTAACCAGATTATTCATAAATCTCCTAATGCTATCAAAAAGGAAATCGCATCACTAAAGGAGTTGAAAACAATGTCGATATCTACCCACTTGGAAACACCAACACCGTAAAAATTCATAGCAAGACTAAAATCTCTCATGACTTTTATCAGAATGGAGAAACTGTGAAGAAATTTAAATGATGTATCTCTGAATTTTTGAGATGAGGTATTATTATTATTTCTACTATTATTCAGACTATCCTCATCTTGGCTGTTTTTCATACGTTTCGGCCGTTGTACTCTATGGCCTTCATCAGGTATCATTTAGTAGGTGTGGGGAAGTAACGAACCAAAACCCTTTATTTAACCGATGGGGGTATATTGACCGCACTCCCCTCTTAGCATTAGTAGTATTATCATTGTCTCACACTGGGATTGAACCTAGAACCATTTGATTACTTGCAGTAATTCTGTCTGATTCTGTAACTTCTACGCTATGTGGACACCTACCAGATGATACCTGATGAAGGCCGTAGAGTACAACGGCAGAAACATTGTATGAAAAATAACCAAGATGAGGATAGTCTGAATAATAATAGAAATAAATTTAAATGATGTTCAGTGAAATTTGGAACACTCTCCCAAACCGTACTCTCATACTAAATCAAAAACTGTAGATGAAAGAAGACAAATATTGGTTTGCTTTGAAAACGAAAAGCACATTGATTTTGGAGTTGATTGTTACTTGCACCATATCTTCCTTCAATGCTGAAAATTCAGATATAAAGGACACAAAACAACCAAGAATGTGAAAACAGTTTCCAATCCACAATACAAAGTGACAAAAGAAAAAAGATGCTTCAATAAAGAACACATAATCAAAGACACTTCGAAACAATCACGGGGAGTGGCGAAAAGAATTTTATACAAAAAAATATAAGTTCCCCCAGCCCTCCTCCATTTTTTCTTTAATTCTCAACTAATACTAAAAACACACTCACTCACACAATTATACTTTTTCACTATCCTCACAGCCCAAAGACAAAGCTTAACCAAAAAAGGAAGATATTACATCATCATATTAATGCTGCTACTAACTAATAAAGCTGCTACTGCTACTAACAACAGCTTTAGCACTAATACTAAAAGAACAGTTATACCCTCTTGCGGTGACATCACACTGTACTGAAGACGTCTTTTATCCAAACCACTTGCTTGTTCTTTGTCTTATTCATCTTTCATCTTAATCCAATCACGGCTCATCCATACACTGTTCATCAACCTTCAGAAATAAGGAGTAACTGTTTGAATTTTCAGCCCTCTAGCTCTATTTGTACGGCCTGTATGCATGATACATACATAGCTAGCTAGTCAGCAAGACCAACTTGGAAACTGAAGAAACCTATGTTGATGTTGATTGTTTTTCTTGACAGTTTCTAACAATAGACGGTTCCCCCTTTTACTCTTTTGAGCATTGCATTGTGGGACTCCTACCAAACATCAACTATTTATTGGATTTCAGTAAAATTTCCCCTACTTATCTGATAAATGACTGAATTTTCTCGATGTTTTCTTTTCAAGATCATAATAACTCTACTGTTCAATTCGGCAGTTTAAACTACAAGTCCCACAATGCATTGCGGGAAAAAGTTAAAAAGGCGAACCATCAATTGCGTATGTGTAAATTTGCTCCCATTTGTGTGTGTGGTGGTGTGACTTGTCAAAAACAACAAAATTAATCTCCTCTTGACTTCTAAGGGTCTATGCAACCAAGAAGGCGCCTCAGTGATCGGATTAAAAAAGAAATCTTGAAGTATTATGTTGATGCAAGGGATTCTAACTCAATCAGCAAATGAATTTATTCCTCACTTTAGGCTCCACAAATCTGGATATCAACAAGAAGAAAAACTAGCATTCAAAGGGAAATCATGAATCACCACCACCCACATATGCTATGTCGAAGGAGATCAATTGAAAAGTTGAGGAAAAAAGCAGAAGTAACTTATTCATTGATCACCCCTTTTTCCAATTTTTTTTTATTGATCACCCCCAACACAGCATGCTGCCAAAAGGTGTTGGTCACATGATGGTTTCTAATTAGTGACTGCCATCATTATTATTACCAATGATACAAGCCTACAATGAAACTGATTCTTATTCTATATTGAAAGAATCTAGAATTCTGAAAGTAAAGAATTCTGTTAATACAATAAGATCATTTTTCTTACTTTTTACAGATATTTTACACATTGCCTTAGTATTAATACTAACAACTAGAGCTATTAGATTGTTTTAAATGTAATGATGCGTTTTGGGAACCAGAATAAAAATGACCTGTTGGAAGTAACAAAACCTTATACAATTTATTTGTCAAGAATATAATACTGATTGTTAGAGAGGACAAAAGCCTCTTGTGAAACTAATTCTTTTATGCCTTGCTGAATGATCTGGGGTTCTGGATGAAAAGACTTCAGCCCTGGAAGCTATTGGGAGGAGATTTGTAGATCCAAAGCTTGAATCCAAAGCTAACCTTCGCCAAATAAAACGCAAGGTAATTTTCCAGATCAGAGTTTTCAAAAACATCTTATAAGCCACAAAATACAGTATCCTCTGAATAAGCATATCTTAGAATGAATTTGTGTAATGAGTTATTTATCATATAGACTTATTTATTACATAGGGATGACAAAAATTGTATCCTGACTAATCAGTGCATTCTTGAATTCTAGCTGGTAAATTGCTTCTTCTGTTGTATTTCCAATCATTGTGTCTACAGTAATGTTTACATGACTATTATTGCCAGATAATGGATGTTCCCTTGTAACAAAGACGATTCCAATAGAGACATATTGTGTTTCGGCCAGATGAGTGTATCTTACTGCAAACAGAGACTTGAAAGGAAGAAATATCATGTTGCTTAGTCTCCAGAGAAATACTGGATTCTCAGAAAAAGTCTGGCGATGCAATTTTATGAGTATGTATGGTATTGTGTGTTTATATAGATGTAGAAATAGAAATAGAGATATAGAAAGTAAAGGAAAGGAAAGATATAATCAAATATAGATAGTTTGGTTGATTACAACTGTAAGTGTTTACATATGTATCTGTATATGAATATATGTTCAGTTATATCATATACATACATATTAGAAACCGTCAACTAAAACTGTCAAAATTGGTTTCTCCAGTTTTTAAGTTGGTCTGGTTGACTAGCTATGTATCATGTGGACAGACCACACCAATGGAGCTCGAGGATTGAAAATTTAAACATTGACACATGAAGTCTAGAAAAAACGTTTTTTGTTTTCTTCAGATTCCTTCCAAAAATAAGTTTCTTGAGGGGTTTCAACTTACAATGCAAATTCATGCTAAATTGGTTCCTAGATTCTGTCTGACAGTGTTTTCACAAATTTTTTATTTTGACCAGCTGGCTGGCTGGCTGGCTGTGAATGTATGTATGTACCCAACCTTTACGCTGTACCAAAAGAGTTTGGGGAATGAAAATTTTAACATTTACTCCTTTTTGTGTTGAGGAAAAACGTTTTTATCGTTTTTGGAAAAATCCCTAAAATTAAATAGGTTTTCAATGGGAGATTCATTTTGAAAGTTAATGCCAAACCAATCTTTTAGTTTGTTTCAACACCATTCACGCTTATTTTTGAAAATTCCAACTTTTTTAGTGATCATCCCTTCAACAAAATGTGAGTGAAATAATTTATTTATTGATTATCCTTTTTTCAATTTTGTAATTGATCATCCCCAACACTGCATTCTGCCAAAAGACAGTTTCTGTAGGGTAACTAAGTATACCTGTCTGCCTCTCTATCTATCTATCGACACTTGGTTCATTTTTGATCGATAGATAGATAAGCATGCATATAAAATTATCCCTCTATCTATGATGGCGGCGATTTGACAATGTGGAAGTGAAAATTTTTTGAAAACAAGTGGGTTAAATCTTAAAAAAATTCATATCATCACAAAGATAGGCTTGATTCATTTCATTGTTGAGCCAGCATTTTCAAAAGCACTTTGCAAAGCAGAAAACTCTTGCAAAAAATGCGTAGCAGTTTACATGTTTGGGTGTAGAAATAGAGTGAGGAAAAATATGGTGCATGTTGTGATTTTCTGGTTATTTTGTAGGAGAGGAAGGATGGAGAGTTACAATGCTCTCCTGTAGTATAGAAATAAATGATATATCATGGTAATGTCAATAATTTAGCTCTTATCACAATGATTGATGTTTTTAAATGTTGCAAGAAAGAATGGAGTAGTTAAACAATTCAATTGAATAAATGTACATATATATCACCAGAATCTCACAGTAATAGCATTTTTCAAAAAGAATTTTCAATTTTGATCATATAAGACTTTTATGTAAAATGTGGATAATTTGAATTTTTTCAAATCTTATTTCATGTTCCTAATTTTTTTGAAAAAAAGTTTTGTAACATTTTTTCAGTTCAGTGTTCAGACTGTAAATTGCCTTCAAATGTTTAAAGAAGTTGATGCATCAGATTATGAAGACTTCGGAGACAAGTGCCTTATCAAATTACTTGATCAGAGGAATATTGGGAAATCATAGTTACATACACTGACAGAGAACACCCACACACATGCACACAGAGACATACACAGAGACACACACGTATATACGTACTTGTGAGATACAAGCAGACGGACAGACAGAGATAAAAAGTGAGAGAAAGCAATCTACATATTGGTAGATATATTGATACGTATATTTAAAACCATTGCGCATATGAAAGAATTATGCTGGGCCTCACATGGAAAGACCACAAGACAGCACAAGAGTCAGGGACATCATAGAATCCTTTAAAAATCTCAAATGGCAGTGGGCTGGCCATATTGCAAGAATGGCGGACAACCAATGAACATCGCGACTCACGACATGGATCCCCCGAAATCTCATGCAGAACCGAGGCCGGCAGAATATTAGATGGAGAGACGAACTAGACAAATACAGAAAGTACTGGCTCTGCGACGCCCATGATAGAGAAGTGTGGTGAATCCTGGGGAAGGTCTATATCCAACGATGGACGTTAAAAGACTGATGATGATTATGATGATGATATTTAAAAACTTTTCTTTCAAGATTCTGGCAAGCTTTGTGTAAGTTTAGTTAGATTTAATATTTATACAAGTTCAGTTTCTGTGTTATTCTGTATAGGGTGGCTGTATGAGTGTTTCAAGAAGTAAAATAAAAAAGAACATGACCATAACTAACTAATGGGAGGGGCTTTACCATGCATGCGTACACAGACTTTCACCTGTGCTGTTACTCAGATGGTAGCGAGATATCATTGTTTTATCTTGTGTAAGACCGTTGCACTCCCAATTACTGAGCATACCTATTTTTTCAGGCTGAACATTCTAGTGCCTAGGTCTGTCAACCCCCTGCCTACACTTCAGACTTGTGTCTCTATATCTTTGTTCATATTAATTTGGCTCCCTACAATTTTGGAAATGTCAAGAGGTTGAATACTTCCAGGATAGACTTTTTAATCCGTCTCAAAACTTTAGCAAATACTTTTTGTGATATTTTAAGTATCTCCTTACTTGAAGTACATCTCAGTTACTCGAGAGAGAGAGTATTGAGAAGAGTTACCAAGATCATTCTGAGACTGGGAAATATATCATATACAAAAAGATTAAAGCAATTTAATCTAGGGACCCTGGAATACAGAAGAATATGTACTCAACTATTGGAAGTCTATGAAATCTAAAACAACATAAATTGAGTGGATACTGACATTCATTGCTCAAAATGCTCTGATAAAAAAACTGCTGACTTCATTCATTTGCAGTTAAACCAAAGGACACAGCAATAGAAAACAAATTCAGACCTCCACTGGTGTTAGAAAAAATATCTTCTCAGCAAGAATAGCAAACACATAGAATAGCCTCAGCAAAAAGATGTTCACATCCAAACATATCAATATTTTTAAAAAATGATTTCTTTTCCTGATATTGGCCCTACAAAATTCAACTACCAATTTTCTTATTACTTGTTTGTTTAATTCCAACCTAACTAATCTGAAGTTGGTTTAATGATACAAGTAACTGCTGTCAAGCGAGCGTGTTTCAAATACATTCAATTTCAGATCTTGTCGTATTTGCACCTTTTTCCCCCTCCGAAGAGTTTGGCTGACTTGTCAGTGAATTATTCTTTGTGGCAAATCCATGGAGGCAAATAGTCATCGGTAGAGAATAAGTGGGAGCAAATGGTTTCATTCGTTTGGTTAGAGTTTAAATTGGAAGGGTTCAGCTATGATGAAAGACAATTCTTATCTGATGAGATAATCACTGAAGTTGTTCTTGTCTGCAAGTCTCCGGGGGGGGGGGGGGGTCAGATGATGGATTGCCAAAGCATCAAATGATTTGTGCCCAGTCGTAGGAATTTGGATTTTAGGGCATTACTCATTCCCCTCCTCCCGCTGAGAGAACCCTGGATTCTGTAGGATTCTGAGAGATGAAGTGAGAAGAAATTGATTTCCTTAGAGCTTTGCTTACTGTAGTTTGCAGCGCACAAAGAAATTGGGTGTACCCAACCAAATTTTTATTTTTAATATTTTTTTCAGTGATTCCATAAGACTATCTGGTACTTACTTTAGGGAATTCCCAGACCTTCCAAGTTTCCTGCATTCTATTTGAGACATATGCATTTTGGTACGTACTCAGGCTCATACGTATGAAAGGGAAATTCTCATGCATTTTATAAAAAAAAGTCGAATTTAGTAAATTATCAATTATCACATTATTTTAAAAAAGCATGTACTGAACTTTTGAAACATCTTTTGAAGAGACTTCTGGATAACACTCAATCTCGGTTGCTGATATACCCTGAAATGCAATTTTAGCCAATCTTTGACACATCATTTTCTAAATTCTCTAGGGACCAACCCCCCAAACCACCTAGAAATCTCTCCTCGCTGGTGGGAAACTTGGGGCACATGATTTTCACTCATTTTTAACCATAGAACTAAAATTATTTGTACTTTTGAACGTTTTCCTAAAATCTATTTTTTTTGTTAGGGGTACTGAGTTATTATACTTGGTACACCTTATTGCTGAGTTATTCTCTCATTCTCAATATTGATTTAGTCATAATGTTATGGTTGCTGATCAAACCTCATAAATCTCATACTATCTTGTATTCCATGCATGGCACATGTTTCGCAGTTCATAATATACAGTTACGCTAGTTCTACATTCTTATATACTTATGTTGTAGGAGAATGATGTTAGTAGCAGTGGTAGTTATCGAGTAATAACCCAAGTATTTATTTGATAAGAATACCCAGAAAATGTTAGAATGAAAACAGAAATTTTGTCTTGATTATGCTGTGTCAGAAGCTGAGACGTGGAACATAATCAAAAGATTAGCCTTCGATCTGAGAGCCATTCAACATGCCCAGGAGAGAATCATACCCTACATCATATGGCGAGATCACAGGACAGCACATTATCCTAAAAAACCCACAGGGTTCTGACATGTCATTGAAACCATTAGAAAACTTAAATGGTAATGGGCTGGTCTTTTTGCAAGAATTTCAGACAACCACTGGACTCCATGATTTACAAAATGGATCCCCAGAGATCATAGATGAGACTGTTGACAGCAAAAAAAAAAAAAGGTGGTATAAAGATTGGGCATATACAGAAAGTATTGGCTCTGCAAGGCCCATAATAGAGAGGTCTGGTGGTTACTTCAGCCAAAAGATTGATGATGATGAAAGCCATGTCACATAGGTACTCCAGGAAACTTATCAGAAAATTACAGAAATCTTGTTGAATAAAAATGGTTTAAGTGTGTGACTAATCTGTAAGTGCTTCTCGAGTCTATTCTGAGATGATAAGAATTGGCATTGAAGATAATTTGGTGTCTTAGAATGTGAAGTTTCTGACCAAAATAACTCATGCTGTAATCTGAGACCCATCACTTCCTCAGGACATAAACTATCATGGGGACCAAGAAATGAGAGAATGGGGTCAGTACTATTTGCTAAAAATGGGTTTTTTCCCAAGATAAGAGAAATCAAAAAAAAGATTTTCTCTCATTTTAATCTTCTGCATTGATTTATCTTTCACTCTCCATACATACATCTATATATCTATATACCTATCTATTTATATATGAAATGGCTGTATGTGTTCTGACAGAATGATAAATTGCTTTATATTACATAGAAATTTATTTGAGATGATCTCCCCTCATTACATAGTTTATACACCACTCATCCTAGACACCATAAATAGAATAAACGATTAAAGAAAATGGGGCTGCTGCAGGAGTCTAACCTGCCACTGATAGGGTAGCCACTTTAATGTAGTGATACTCTTACCCTTGTGTTATACTGGCATTGCATTCCTGGCAACTGTTTGGGGATATATTAACTGTGTAATGAGGGGAGATCATCTCAAACGAGTTTCTATACAATATAATACAATCCATAATCATATATATATATATATATATGTATATATATATATATATATGATGAAGTAAGAATTCACTACACAAACATGTTTATGTTTCTGCCCTGTTTCGCTACACAAATACGCTTTAAGCTCAAACAGGGCAGAAACATAAACGTGTTTGTGTAGTGAATACTGTCTTCATCATATTTCAAGCTCTACTCTAAATCAACTTAATGTTTGATGTTGAATGTATCGAGCATTTTATGAAATAAAATCATCATATATCGGATATTGTATCATGTTTTATAATATCATATAGTATTCCTGATTTGTATCATACGTATGTATATTTATGTACATATTTATATGTATACATACATCGATATACAATACATCATGATAATGCCCTATATGAAATAACAAATTTCATGTATGATGAAACAGTTTTAAAAATAATATAGGAAGCTAGATCTAAAAATCTAAGCTAGAGGGAAGGCAGTGTGCGATCAACACTGCTGGGGAACCATGATAAAATAACTGTTTTGCTCTAAATCTCCAGAACAGTCACCACAAGAAAAATTCACATCAAGTACTATAATATCTAATTCTGTGTATTCCCTTTGAAAAAAATAACTTGAATTGCATCAACAGTTATTTGGAAATAATTGACTGAAATGACATAAATTTTAAAAGATTCTTTTATATCTCTAGTGTTTAAAGCTGTAAAGCTTTATATATACATATATATGTATATAAGATTGATAGATAGATAGAATTTTGTTGTTACTGATCAATTTCATGCAGCCATCGCGGTAGACAGAGAACTGTTTTTTTTTTCATTTTCAGCTTGTCTTTGTATACAACCAGAGTGTTGTTTTGTGGGATACTTTTCCTCTTATTTTTTAACAATTGGTTATTTCTTATTGTTCTCTGTTCCTGTGTAAAGGTGTTGTGGTCGGTGGGGCTGTGTTAGCTCCTGTCAGTGTTTAATTGGGTTCCTGGTAGGGTGTATGATGGAATGGTAATTTCGTTGAGTGTGAAGTGGGCAGCATGTTTGAAGTGGGTAGATTGTCAATGCAATTGTGTAATCTTGGGGAAGAATGGGGTACATTGTTGGGGTCTCTCTGTTTGGATATCTTAGATAGTGTGTGTATAATTGAGCAAAGTATTGTTGCTTTGCATAATGTGGGTAAATTTGAAATTATTTAACATAAGTAAAGGTCAGATGAGATTTTTAGACAATGATATCGATTATTATTGTTATTATTGAATAATTACCTCTATGGTAATCTCTATGTCATCATTATTATCATCAGTCTTTCAACATCTGTCGTAGGCCATAGACCTTCCCTGGGATCCACTACATTTCTCTGTCATAGGAGTCACAGCCAATTTTTTTCTAAATTTGTCTAGTTCATCTCTCTATCTTGTATTCAGTTGGCCTTAGTTTTGCATATGATCTTTGGAGATCCATGTTATGAGCCTTGATGTCCATTGGTTGTCTGCCATTCTTGCAATATAGTATTTACATTGAAAGTACTTGTTCAGCATTGAAATATGTATCAAATCAAGTGATAGAAATGTATATGAAAACTCAATAAAAAAATTACAAGCATATCAATGCTGAGGAACATTTACCGGCTACATTTTTCTAGATTCCTCAAAAAATAATTCAACAAGTAACTCCTATAATTGTTCTGTTGATTCATTTCCTGTCCTTGAAGATCTAAATTCAAAGTTATTTTTGAAATCATTTACACATGTACTATTTGTTACGTCGATTGGTGAACCATTTAGCTTTTTTTGATGGATGTTGGTGTTTAAATCTTTTACTTAATTACTTTTTTATTCAACTGTTTTTGCTGTTGGGTTTGCTTTGTTCTATTTACACTGTTTAGGCCAAGTGACACATTCTCCGTAAAAGGTAATTTCAAATAGAGTTTCAAATGATGTAATGCAATCATAATTATTCAGTCCGATCATATGTCCATTTCTCAATAATATATATTCATATATATACAAATGTATGTACTGAAAATTTGGGAGAGAAGTCATCCGGCAGTTTCTGTCCTGTTTCTTAGGATTTTGGGCCATTGTTTTATTATTCTCTGTCTGTTGAAGCTGTCTCAGATGAAAAATCGTCACAAATATGAATAAATAACATATTTGTATCTAATTCAGTTTCCAGATTGTTTTTTTCACCATAATGTCAGATACACAACAGCCTTTCACACACCATGTATATGTATATATATTATTGTGTCATCCACAGACAGCTGTTTCAATGTATTACATCTCTTCAGTATGGCTATAGACTTTCCAATATCCCGTCCAGTACTGCGAGGCAGGATTGAAGCCTTCACTTTAGACCCGGAGGCCGATATCCTACCTCTGGACTACAGAACTGGACAGTCAGTAAAGCTGAATTTAAGCAATGTATTCATTAACACAGAAATTCCCCATCCAACAGAATGCTCTATTCCTATGGAAGAGCATTGCATAAGCTTGCAGTGGATGAGTTACCTCACTTAAAGAGTACTCAACCCTGAACAGAGGAGCATTTTATACATATATGTATATAATTCCAACTCTGGGATGGAGCACTCTAGTGGATGGGGAATTGAGCATAAGTAAATATATCACTCAATTAGGTCCAGTTCTACATAGGATAGGGGTAGAATATCTGTCTCTGGGTCTGCAGGGAAGATTTTGATCCTACCATGTGATAGTGGAAGGGAAATTGGATAGTCTATAACCACACTGAAGAGATGTAAAATAATGAAACAGCTGTCTGGTGGACGACACAATTATTAAATAATTATATATATGAATTATAAACTGTGTTATATTTTATAGAAACTTATTTGAAATGATCTCCCATCATTACATAGCTAATATATCACTCAATATACATAACATGAGTAGAATGAACAATTAAAGAGAATTATAAATATATATATATATATATATATATATATTAGTGTCCACTGTTTTATAATGTACAAAACATGTTACATTTTTGTTTATATCTAAGAGTATAGACCAGATACATCTCTCATATTCTGCATACATAACCCCAAAAAATGTTTGAATGAATCAGTATGAAAAGAAAAATTACTTTCATGTACTTTATTATCTAAGAAGCCATCAGAAAGACCTTTGAAGAGCAGAGGTCATACCTCCTTTTATGAGTGCCTGCATCTGAAAGATGCTGGCCAAAAGTAAGATAATTAGTCCGATAGTCTGATTAGGAGACAACTGTCTCTACCAGTGGTGATTATATTATTATAAGGGTGGGGTCAAGACCTACAGGAAGAGATGAAGGTGGTGCCGCTTGTTGGGAATATCTTGGCACGTGTCCATTTAGAGTTGTGTGAAGTGAAAGTGAAGATGTACACAAAAGCACTTATCGTAACACCTATTATAAAAAGGAAGTAAGAAACAATAACTATATTTGTCAAGTGCTTTATATTTACAAGCAAGAAGTATCATTTGACCTAAGCATAAACTAATGTGGGTATGACTTTGTAAGAAAAGGAGTTATGCATAAAAATCAACGATAAAGGCCATAGTTGATTTAAAAAAATAATTAAATTGCACCAGTTCTATTTACCCGGTTCATCCAAGAATTGGCATCCGCCCAATTTGTCACGAGGTCAATTCGACAATTAATCACCAACTTCAAGAAATGTTCAAAATCAAAAAGCTAAAACTGAATTTTGATAATGAAAATAATGAAAAACCTAAAATTAATATTATGTGCAACTGCTTTTGAGATATTACCTTTTCATATTTTTTATATATAGGTTCATATTTTGTTATCTCTTTTTGTATGTATATAATTTCCTTTATCTTTAACTTCGTTTTTTTTCTTTCTCTGGAAATGTGAGCTTGAAGAGAGCCATATTTATGAGAAAGATTCTTGAATAATACAACATTTGGGGACTAAATCAGAAGGTATAAGATCATTTGTCCAATGAATATTGTTCAAATCAGAAAATGTTAACAAATTATTGTAGATATCAATGACGAATTTCATCATCAGTCTTTTAACATCCATTGTTGTACATAGACCTTCCCCAGGATATGCCACAATTCTCTATCATAGGCGTTGTGGGGACAGTATTTTCTGAATTTACCTAGTTCATCTCTCCATCTTGTGTTCTGTTGGCCTCAGTTTTGCATGTGATCTCTGGGGATCCATCTTGTGAGTCATGGTGTCCATTGGTTGTCGGTCATTCTTGCAACATGGCCTGCTCATTGCCATTTGAGTTTTTTGATAGTTTCTATGATGTTTTGGACTCCCGTTTTCTTCCTGATATTCTGTGCAGTCTTGTGATGGTTCACACAATCACAAATTTAATCATGACAAATTGACTGACAAATTACTTACAAATTGTTCTTGCACCCCAAGAAGCTACTCCATTGCAACCGTCACTCTTCTTCCGATATTCTATGCGAGACATAAAGTGTTGGATCAGTTTTATATTGCTATCAAATTATAAACAGATTCTCCACTTTGATTTTATCACATGACTCCATAGTGAAAACAATATTCAGATAATGAATCACGATTAGGATGCAATCATTAAATTTATGATTTTAATTATGTTATAGTCTTTGTTGTGTTCATGTGGAGTCGCCTGGGTATTTCTATAGATACCCTAATGACTCGTTGGAGCAAATTTTCATTAATTGTTAACAAAACAAAATTAATTAGATTGAACATGATACAATGAATTTATTTGCATAATTAAATTTGTGAATGAGTCTTGCCAAATTTTTGTCCCAGTATCAAAGCTGGCCCGAGGCATAAGCAAACTAAGTGGTTACATAGAGCCCCTAACAATTGATAGTATTTGAGGTGCCAAGTGGTGGGTTGGGGGCCTCCAAATCAAATTCTGCTCAGGGTCTTGCGCCATATAAATTTTTCAAAGTAGGAGACTCCAGCATTTGTCTGAGTTTTCCTTTGTCTCCTTGAACCATCACATGCTTTCGGTCTCTCAGTTTGCTGAAAGGATGTTTGGGCAATTTTGGCAGATTTTTACATCGGAAATGTTTGCTTTATTGACGAAATTCTACTGTTTTATGTAAGTTTAGTCGGCTGTTAACGCGTGTAGATCCTGGCTGTTCTTCACCAAAGGATTTCATTATAACAAAGATGAAAACTTTATATATACAAGCAATGGTCGAGATCTATACTTGAGTTTTATTCAGAATACAATGAATTCATTTGCATAATTAAATTTGTAAATGTTTTTTCCAAATTCCTGTCTCTTTTTTCCTTTTAGAAACCATCAATAAAACTGTCACAAAAACTGTCCACATAGGTTTCTTCAGTTTTCAAATTGGTTTGGCTGACTGGCTAGCTGGCTGATTATCTATATATATATATGTAATCATACATATAGGCCACACCAATAGAGCTAAGATGGTTGAAACCTTTACTCCTTATTATGTCTGCAGTAAACTCTTTGTGGTTTTCTAAAAAATCCTCCCCCCTAAATTTGTCCCTTAGTTTGAGCATTCATGCTTGTTTTTTTTTCAAAATTCAGGATTTCTTAGTGATCACTGCCCAACAGAAGGTGAGAGAAGTAACTTAAACATTGATCTCCAATTTTTTCAACTTTTTCCCAATTTTTTAATTGATCACCCCCAACACGGCATTCTGTCAAAAAAAAAACTTGATCACATGATGGTTTCTATTGAGTGACTAACCAGACCTGGTTTTTTTTCTGTTTCTTTGTAAATTGTTCGGTATTTTTCCATTTCTATTCCCTGTGATCTGCCACCAAATACATGACATTGTTCTCTTTGACCAATCGATACTAACGTTATTATCATTGCAAATTATATATTCAACATGTCATCCATTATGAGCATGGTGGGTATAAAGAGAAAAATAGTCCAACAAGGACCTTTTGCAAAGATGAGTAAAAAATCGACCTGCTAATATAGTGAAAAGCGTGTTTTTTTCTCTTTCTCTGTCCATAACAATTGACTCTTCCACTTAAAGGTAATAATTCTGCTGGTAAAAAATATCTTACTACCCACCATTTGGAACAATAGATTCTCCCAGTAAATTCTTTTCTAAGAAAAATAATCTCATAGAAATTTAAATAGTGTTTTTTTTTTTATAGGGGTTTACTAGTTCTATGATAAAAATTAGTATATCATAAAAAATTAGCATATTATGAAATATTAGTACATTATGAAAAATTAGTATATTTATGCGTAGAAGTGGTGTAATGGTCACTAGCACTAAAAAAGGAAACCGTGAAGTAAGTTCGCTGCTTATGTTCATTTTGTTTTTATGTATTTGGAAAGGCATGAATCCACTTCTCTTCTCAGCTATGGATAAGTGGCTGGGCTGTTGGAGCCCTTTAGCTCTGTAAGGCAGTTCATCTTGGGTGTAGGGTGAGCAACTCCAACCTTTTCCCCTTATACAGAATAAACTCTCATTCTGCCTTGTATTCATGACAAGGGATCAATAATAAGTATATTTGTTCCTGGAGATCCATTCCCCGCACAGGACCTCCCCATTGTACTCAAAGGGGTAAAGTCAGGGCCTGATGCTTGCAGCAATATGCTGGTGGAACTGAACAATTTTTGTTCCCCCTCCCAACATATGCATGGGGTGTCCTCGACCATAGCTGCGGGAACTCTTTTCATAACAGAGTTGGAGGGGGGCTGCAAAAGTCTTGATTCGCCGGAAAATTTCCTTCAGTTTTGCTTAAGTTATACCGATTTGCCAAAATTAACAAGTTTTGCCCGATCAGCCATTTTTAAACAATCCTATGATAAAGATATGCCATCACTATGAAATTCTTTCAGTGTAGTCGTCATAAATTAGGTAAAAGCACAAATCATGGCTTCCCTATTATTGAACCTTTCAAAGTTGAAAGGCTTGAAAAGATGATAATCTATTGGAGAACTATCAGGTGAATACGGAGGATGTTGTAAGACTTCATATCCCAATTTTCTAAGCCTAGACATAGTCAGCTGTATAAGATCTGACACTGCAGTAGAACATTTCGTTTGGCCCATATGGACCCATTTTTTTCAGTTTTTTGATATTTTTCATTGCCTTGAGATGATTTGATATGGTTGCTGTTGAAGTTCTGAAGTCTCCAGAAAGTGCTTGAACTGTTGTTTGTGGGTTGATAGCCTCTGCTGTTAATAATTCTTCATAATTAAGAACGGGCTTGGGTCTTCTGCAATGTTTATTTTTGGTATCCGTATTTCCTAACTTAAACCAATTGAATCAATGCTGAACAGTCTGCACTGTAGTAGTGTTAACTCCAAATGCTTTCATGACGTTATCAGCAGCTTGTGCAGCATCATGTCCTAATATAAAATCATACTTGGAAATTAATCTTACTTCTTAGGGAGACACCATTGCTGTTAAGCACTCAAAAACCTACAAAAATAACTGATTATGTCTCTGTTTACATTGAATTTCCAAAAGAAAAAAACACGAATGCATTTGTAAATCTTTCACTTATAGCATTATTCTCTATTATGTAAAAAAGAACATTTGATGTGTAATAACTTAATAGAATCAAGACAAAACAAACACTATGGCTGACAACGCTTTATTTAATGGAAAAAAAATCCAAGATAATATTACGTTCACAATCTCCGCAGTAAAAAATCTCTCCAGTCAGCTATAGTCGAATTTTTCCAGCGTACATGTTTTGTCAAGTTGTTTGACACATTGCATAGAACCACCAATGCAATATGTGTGACTCCGTGCTGTTTTTCGACAAAAGATCTGAGGCCGTCATGCCAATGGAAGAAAAAATTTGTTTAAATAATCAGTGGTGGAAGGTTGGGAGATATAGCATTAATTTTACTCTCGTTAATTTTGAAATTTTTCAATATTTTTGAAAGGAAATCATTGATCAATGTAAATTGGTCAACATTCATATCTTCTATCAGCATTGCAGTACAAAACTCATTCCTTTCTTCTTCCTCTCTCTCATTTTCCTTCCTTTTCATTTTCTTCTTTACTACGTTAATCTATTTGTTCCTTTTTATTTCCTCTTTCTTTCTTTTCATTTCCTTTTCCCTCTCTCTCTCTTTATCAAATTTCTATTGTTTTTACTGTTTCTTTTCCTTCTTTCCTTTCTGTCTTTTTTTTTGATGATTCTTTTCCTTTCTTTCTTCCTCTCGTATTATATCATTCTTTTCTTTCTTGCTGTTTTTCATCTCATTTTTTATTTTATTTATTTGCTTGCTTGTTCCTTTCTCTTCATTTCCTCTTTCTTCCTGAAACTACTTCCATGTTTAATCTTTCTTTCTTCCTTTCTGTCTTACTTTTTTCCTTCTTTCTTTCCATCTCATTCTTTGCTTTTTTCTTTTTTTCTCTTTTTTCAACTCTTCTTCTCTCTCTCTCCCTATTCTTTTCGATTTTCTTTTCATATCTTTCTTTTCTTTCTTTCTTTCTTTCTTTCTCCTCATTTCCCTTTTCTTTCTTTCTGTTCATCTCATCCTTTTCTTTCTTCCTTCTTTCTTTTTTTCTTTCTTCCATTCACCTCTGACCCTGTCTGTCCTCATTTACCATGGTACTGCTATCTGTTATTGTTGTTGTAGTAAACAAATCGTACAATTAACTTTTTCAGTGATTTTGATGATGAAATAAATAAGCCAATAGGAATTTATCGATCGCATTGTTTCAGCGACTTCTGTTCTAACTTGGCTTATGAGTTCATATCCTTCCTTCAGCATTATGAGATACATATATATATATATGTGTATATACATATATGTGCACTACGAAACTCATTGTCCGTTTTAAACACAATAAACTGACAGTTTATGATCAGTTCATTAAAGAATAACAATAGAAAACGGATCTTTTCTTTCCGTTACAGAGAAAAACATATCAGTTCATTTTAAAAGTCAAAAGTATATTAGAAACCGTCGATCAAACCAGTCAAAATTGTCAGCATAGGTTTTTCCAGTTTTTAAACTGATCTGGCTGGCTGGCTGGCTATGTATGTATGTATCTTGTGTACAGGCGGCACCAATGGAACTAGAGGGTTGATGATTTGAACTTTTTCTCATTTTGTCTTGGAAAAACGTTTTTTTGGTTCTTTGAAAATTCCCCGCCCGAAAAAGGTTTTTATAATGGTGTTCAGTTTGCAGTGTGAGTTCATGCAAAACCGGTCCCTTAGTTTATATCCATCAGCATTCATGCCTGTCTTTTGAAAATTTATACTTTTTAATGATCACTGCCCAACAAAAGGTGACTTATTCATTGATCACTCTTCTCTCCAATTTTTTGATTGATCACCTCAAATATGGCATGCTGTCAAAAAATGTTGGTTATGTGGTAGTTTCTATTGAGTGACTAACCAGTATATTATTCTATTCTTTTTTTTTTTTTTCAAACCTGGGCTATACAAGGTTCTTTTAGTGTGTTTGTGTGTCTGAGAGAGAGAGAGAGAGAGAGAGAGAGAGAGAGAGAGAGAGAGAGAGAGAGAGAGAAAGAGTTTTCATGTGCTTGTATAGGCATTTATTGATCTACAAGGTTGGATCAATAAGTTTGTAGTTCGACAAGTAATCATTAGCCAAATTTTGATCTGAAATTCTCACTATATTACGCTTGATCTATATGATTGATAATCAGCATCGAATTAAGTGCATTGACAAGAAACAAGTGCATGCTAAAAAATGAATATTTGTTGTGTGAAATAAATGCTTCTTTCATCATTAGGCTATACAGACTTGATAATGTTCGTATGTATATCATGGCTTGGCTTTCTTAACAAAAATTTTGGCTGTCTGGTGCCCAGAAAAGCCCCCACAGGACAGGCAGGTAGGAGAATGTCTGGTAACTTGAGGGAGCTCTGGTCTTCCCACACTCTTCACTTTTGCACTTGCACAGCAGCTTGCTTTTGGAAAGGAAGGCTGTCTGGAAACTCTCATGTCACCATGACTCTCTGCGTGCAGCTTCTATTGTCCACTGAGTGGTGGTAGTCGGTTCAGAGAGAAATAGGTTCATTTGATATTTTTTCCTCAAACGAGTCCCCGTTTCTCATCTCCTGGTGAGCAAGATCCGCTGGAGAATCTCTGAAAGAGGACAATTCAAAAACTTTCACGAAACATAGCAACCAACTCAGATAAATTATGACAAACATTCTAACATCAAGCAAATATCTTAATTTGAATGGAATTTTCATCTGTTGAGAAGATTAAGTGAACAGGTCTGGTTGATCATTCAATAGAAACCGTCGCATAACCAACATGTTGAAAGAAATTGAAAGATGGATGATCAATGAATAAGTCACTTCTCTTGCCTTTTGTTGGGCAGTGATCACCGAAAAAAATCTGAATTTTCAAAAAACAAGTGCAAACACTGCCAGACACTATCTAAGGGACCAATTTAACATATACTTACATTATAAATTAGCACCCCCACTAAAAACCTATATTGGTAGGAATTAAAAAAAACTATTCCTCCATAATAATCAGTAAAAGTTTAAATGTTTGGCTCTCTGGCTCCATTAGTGCAGACTGTACATACATAGCCAGCTAGTCAGACTCACTCAACAACTGAAGAAACCTATGTTGATGCTGACATTTTTGTTTGATGGTTTATAATTACTGAAAACTCTTCTATTTGTGATCCTGATGTCATGTCAATTGTCAAGCTGTCATGAAATAAACTCTTTGAAAGTCTTGGGTTATTCATAATTAACCAAAAGGAAAAAAATAAATACAGTATGCTTTTTTCATAACAATGCCAGACACCATCATTAAAAATTATCTCTGAAACGAAAAACATTTTCAAGCAACTACAAAGCACTCAGAGTCCCCATACCTCTGCCAACACCATTGTCAGCGGAGGTAATTGTGCATTGATCGTCCCAAATAATCTAATCACTTCTTCCGTAGCATATTGTCCATCTCTCTTCAAAACCTCATTGAAATTCATGGAGAATTTTTGGAGATATTGTGTGGACAGACATGAGCTTTTGGTAGTATTATGTGGTGTGGACATTAAGTGGTGTGGATGTATAACTACAAACTAAGAAAGGTAATTGTGCATGGATCCGCTCAGAAATTAAGCACTTCTTCCACAGGCTATTGTCTACGTTTCCACATGTATAATTTATTGTGGACCTTTGGAGGTAACATGTGGGCCATCATAAGCATATACATGAATGTAGGAAAAAAATTTGGAAAATCTTCATTGTTATGTCAAAATTTAAGGAAGATCAACCAATGAAATCATCCCAATTAGAAGTACATGTTTCCTCTATACCATATTCTCTCTTCAAATGCACCAGATTATGGCAAGTCTACTTTCGACATTTGGTTCTATCAGGGGGCTTCAGCACAAACGAACAGAGAAGAAATGTGCATATTTATCTTTATAGAATAACCTAATTCAGTCACTATGCGTACATTAATTCCTAACCAATGACAATCCCTTTTGTCATGATTTTCAATGAATTTTCATGGTGAATAGCATATTATTTATTATATCATATAGCAATTATATCACATCTCTGGTTTGTGTTGTATCATCACTCTCACAATGCTTATTAATGTTTAATAAAAACTTTTCCATTTGCACGAAGACTATGACTGCAGCTTTAGATGATAGTTAATTTTTAAAAACTTCAATTCTTATCACATTAATCGCATCATAAAAATTTTTAAATATCCCACGGCACTCCTGTGAGCTAACCATGGCTCCCCAGGGCACTGCAGCACACACTTCAGGAATCCCTGCTATAGTTTATTTTTTCAATGCATTTCTATGATAAAACCATTAGCAATTCATTCACATTATATATAATAGCCATATTTTTTCAGTAATGCTGGCATTGATAATCCTTTTCTTCTTGTTTTTAAATGCCCAACTAACAGACTGTGAGTCAAACCAGCTCAAACAAATTTTACATCAAAAATTACAAAATAAATTAAAGAGGTAATCATCAAAATCATTTTCCCCATTGCTTGAAATATTTTGTTGGTATAAAAAATGGATAAGGCTATGGTAGGGAAGTGATGAAGTAGTGGTAAAGTCAGTGGGCAGCAATAAGAAAGTCAAAATCTTTCTGTTGTATATCAGGTTGGAATGCAGTGAGTGCTAAAATATAACTGTGGTTATCGGTTTTTTTCCTTACTGTCAGAATTTGCTGCTTTTCTAAAGATGTAAATATGGGTGAATGGAAGTTTTGATGCATTTGTTTAATAAATCCGCCCTTAATATAATATGTGTATATATATATATATATATATATATATATATATATATATATATACATATATACATTTATATATGTGTGAGTGTGTGTATATATATATATATATTATTGTGTCATCCACAGACAGCTGCTTCGATGTATTACATCTCTTCAGTGTGGCTATAAACTTTCCATTATCCCATCCAGTACAGATTGAAACCTTCACTTCAGACCTAGAGGCCAATATCCTACCTCTGGGCTATGGAAGTAAGGCTAAATTTAAGCGATATATTTTTATTTACACAGGAATCCCCCATCCTCCAGTGTGCTCTATTCCTGTGGAAGAGCATTGCACACACACACACATATATATATATATATATATATATATATATATATATATATATATATATATATATTTATCAGATCAGATTAAAGAGAAAGCTGCATAGAAACTATCTTGTGATTGACATCTTTTGGCAGCATGCTGTATTGTACATGATCAATTGAAAATCTGTAAAAAAAGGGCGATAAATAAATGAGTTATTTCTCTCACTTTTTGATGAAACACTAACAAATCTGAATTTTGGAAAAAAAACACGCATAAACAATGCCAGACACAAATCAAGGGACCAACTTCCCAAAAATTGAGCCTCACATCTAAAAAACAAACAAACAAACAAGAAACCTTCTTTTGTGGGAGGATATTAAAAAAAACAGATGTACATCTTTAGATTCTCAGCCCTTTAGTTCCATCGGTACAGCCTGTATGTGTAATAGATGGAAAGCTAGATAAATAGCCAACCAGTCTGCCAGAATCACTGGAAAATCTTTGTTAACAATGATGACAGTTTTGGATGACAGTTTCTTAAATGCAAAGATGCATGACCAAAATTAATAATTAAGTCTGTCTACTGGAAACAAATTAAATGTACTAGTAAGATATTACACTGAACAACACAAGTTTGGATTCATATATGACTGACCATGTATTATTAGTGGAATTATTTACATCAATTACCCTCCATAAGTAAGCCCATTTATTATATTAATCATAGAAGCATTGTAAGCATATAAATATTATGTTCGATGACCAGCATTCCAATAATGTCTGTGGCTATGTGGAGATTTGCATAGCAACCTATGCATGAATGTTTTCTTGAAGTGGGAGAAATATCATATTCTTTACACACACATGCACACACACACACATGTATGTATATATGTATATATATTTGTAGGTATGAACATATACCAAAGACACATGAACTAAGTATAACAATATAATTGGTATTAATTCTGGATTACAAAGAAAAAAAATATTGAAAATATCAGCAGTGTTTTCCATTATGCAATAACTGTTCATTTAATCAAAATGGCAGCCATTTTGTATGGGCAGATACCTCATGAACAAAAATGACCAGAAAATATCTTCTCAAAATGAGTCATTAATAAATGGTGATTCGAAGATTAATTTGAAGAAAAGGAAATGTTTTGGTTATGTCAACCATTTTCGGCGAATTTTTTTAATGCACTACTTGGCTGTTTTTGTATTGAATGGAGACAAAATAGGAACTATCTTTTGTTATTCAACCAATAAACTAATGATGTACTTTATATTCCAAAAGAGAAATAAAAACACAAGTGGTCTAGTTTGGTATCTTCAATAGGAGATATCATTAGCATCAATGCTTTTCCTTTCCTAGCCTTACCATATTTTCTGAATGTACTATCAAAATAAACATCTATGCATTTTGCCAGTCATTATCTTGATAGCTATAGTATACAAAAGATAGAATGAAACAGCTCTGGTTAATATCTTGATAGAAACCGTCACATGACCAATGTACTTTGACAGCATGCCTAATTAGGGGTGGTCAATTAAAAAATTGGAAAAAGAGTTAGTCAAAGAATATATTTTTTCTCTTGCCTTTTGTTGAGCAGTGATCATTTAAAAAGCCTGAATTTTCAAAAAGCAGGTGTGAATGTAGCCAGATAGAAATTGAAGAATTAATTTTAGCATGAACTCAAATTGTAAATTGAACCCACCACTGAAAACTTATTTAGAGGGGGAATTTTCAAAAAAGATAAAGATAAAATTTTCTAGACATGATAAGGTGTATATGCTTAGATTTTCAAACTCCTTCCTCCATAGATGATACCATTGTAAATAGCCAGCCAGCCAGCCAGCCAGCCAGCCAGAGTAACTTAGAAACGGAAAAAAACTGTTGATAATTTTGGTGACAGTTTTGGTTGGCAGTTTCTGATACATAATCTTCCAAGTAGTATTAGTAGTAGTAATATTAACATCAGTGAGTATACAGACCAGATCGATAGTTTCAAAGAAAAGCAACAAAAATTAAGATGAAACAAGTATTAGTCAAAAATTAGTAATGAATGACAAAGCTTCATCTACTAAAAATTCAAGTTAATCTTACTAGTACTAATACCAATAGTTTATGTAGATATATCATAAACATCAGAGAATATGGTGTCAAGCAATCAGAAGAATAAAAGGGAAAGTTATTATTTTATCATTAGTCAGCTATGGGGCTCTTGTAGTTCAAGCAGTAAAGCAGCTGATAAAGAAAACCATGCTTTTCTAGCTAAAAGGGATGTAAGTTTGAGTCTTACCGAGAGCTACTTCTTCATTTTCAATCTGCACAGTTTATTCAGATCAAACGTTCCATTCATGCAAGAAAATTGGATTTAATAGTTGTTTACAATGAAAAGATTTCTGCAAAACCATAGATGTGGCTATTCCAGCTGACCACTGTGAATACATATAAAAATTTGGAAGAATACTAGAACCCAACTGGGAACTGAAGAAGCAGTGGAATCTTAAGGTTAGGGGGCAGCCTGGATCTAAAGATAAGGGTGCAAGCATATAAAAAAGGCACCACAAAAAGTGCCAAATAATAGTTCATTTTGACCTTGGATGACATCTGAGTGTGTGTCCGCTAAAATTTATGATTTGTTTACATTATCTGTACTGTCAAAATTCTTTGCATCTAAAGCACTAAGATAGGAAGCTACATTTTTAAAATGCTAAAATCTTTTAGTGGTGCTTTTTATAACAGAATATAAGGACACTAAGTAGGATTCAAGTAAAAAATTTCTTTTGAGCATCAAACATTTCTTCATCCTATACAATTTCATAATGGAATCTTCTTTTATGTTCTCTGTGCTGTTTGTATTTTGTATAAATATTACAAATATTTTTAGCCAACTTGGTTGCTTCAATCTCTATCTCTTTGAATTGAGATTCATACTTGTTTCATGTTTTCAAATCTTTTCCAAAAAGCTTAATCAAATGAAAAGCATATCTAGATCTAGACCACTCTCTTGTAAATGTACTGATAGATTAAAAGGCTTGTCTAGCACTTTATTCCAGAATATAGGAACAACTAAAGATTTATAAGTACCGTTTCTGGTAAACCCATTGCCTCAGCAAGCTGTTTAGAAGTAGTTTTTATCTCAACATTCAGAATTCTTTATGGAGCAACTACTAGTACTAGTAAATTCTCCAAGACTGCCTCTACTGCTGACTTTCTGAATGCCCATCTAGTATCATAATGTTTTTTAGAGACAGAGTGAAAGATATGATATGATTGTGTTGTTCTTCCTCAAGTACTGAAAGATGAGGTAAACTGCTGGTAAAAAAGGTGTAGATACTTCCTAGAATTGCAAAAAAAATAACTTGGTTTGAGTATTTGAGCTTATTGCATCAGTTAGAACCAAATTTAAATTATGTACACTGCAGTGCTGAAAAGCACATCTGGAGCAACTTCCCCAATTTTGGCCAGAGGCCCAGATATTCCCCATGACACGGTGCTTGCTCTATTGTAAAACTGACTGTAACACACTGACAGCCCGAAGTTTTTGAATGTTTCAGTCCTTGCTACCCTATCTTCCTCAACTGTTTTCGTATAAGAATTTTCTACAATCACTTTTCAAAATTATGACACAAAGATTATTATAAAAGAATTAATATGTTACAAGTTTGGGGGACTTTTGTTGTCCAAATTGCATGAAGATAACAATATAACACCTTCATGATAAAGTGAACTGCAGAGGAAAAATCACTTACTTCACTTTTTTTGCTTTCTGTGTGCTGTTCAGACCATAGGCTCCATTCTGCCAGGCCACTTCTTTTCTTATGGGCCACTTAATTAGTGATATGGAAATTTTCTTTCTAACTCAAAATTGTAAAACTTTGGCAATAATGGAATTGTTTATCACAAATATGATCTGGTTACTAAAGCTGCTCTTACTACTGAGAGAGAGAGAGTTCTTCCAAGCCCAAGTGATAAAGTTATAAAAAATAATGGGATTCGACTTTTATCGTGCAAGGGAGCTAAAGAGATTTTAAAATTCTTGAAAATGCACAACTTTTGAAGAATGTGATCAAGGGGAGTGGTCACTACCACTGCTCCCCAACTTCCAATGCCACTATTATGGTCATTTCCATAACAAATGATGCACTTGAAACCATGATAAAAACACAAAAATCGAGATTGAATAGATTATTGATTTGAGAAAGGATCGATACTATCCAGAGCGTGGCATTGCTGGGGTTCATAAGGATACCAAGAAAGATGCTGAAACATGACCAGTGCAACCCATGATCAACCAAGGCTGTCGTGTTCTTCTGCTGTGCTCTACTAGGCCTGGTAAAGCACTGCAGAAATTATTTTGAGACGGCCTTGGCTCAACCCACACCATGCAGTTGTTTTTCAGTACTCATGGTTCAACAGACATGACCCTGCTGCTTGCGGATATTTTGTTATTATCAGTGAAAATGTTGAAAAGAGCTGCAGATTCTCCTACGGATAACCGTGAGCAGCAGAGAAGGAAGCGTCTTTCATCAATATCGATACTGTTAGATGGTTTCGGAAAGTAATTACGTGTTTTCATGTTCGGAAAGTAATTACATATTTTCAAACTACCATCGCTATTTTTTGAACCTTTTGAACCAGAGCTGGCATTTGCAAGCCTTCGCTGCATCAGGATACACTTCTTGAACGTTTCTCATTGCCTGTGTTGCAGTACTACCCCTTCTAAATTCGTAGAGTAATCGATGGCGAATATGTTGCTCTTTAAAGTCTCTATCCTCCATGAGGCTTAACTTTATTAAACACTGAAAATGACGCACTGCCGGATAGAAGAGGTAATGAACTACATCATTTTGTACCATTCAACCTCCATCTTACCTCATTTGATTGGCTTATAATTTATAGCAGTGAAATGTGTAATTACTTTCCAAACACGAAAATATGTAATTACTTTCTGAACATCGTAATACCATCCAGAAATCTGAAAAATAACGTATTCAGAAAAGTGTCTGGTCCCAAGTGTTTTTGATAAGAGATTGTATACAATACCTGTAATTCACAAACTTTGAAAAAATTACCTTCACCCCCATTGCTTGATTTAGAAAAAAGAAAGGTAAATAAATAAGTGAACATTTAAAGCACTTCATCACGTGAGTCACAACCCCCACCAAAAGTGTCATGAAAAATGTCAACATTTGTTTCTTCAGTTTTAAAACTGGCCTGTCTGTCTATCTGGCTGGCTGGCTGGCTGGCTATGTATCAGGTGAATAGGCTGTATCAATAGAGCTAGAGGGCTGAAAATTCAAACATTTACTCCTTATGATGTCCAGAAAAAACATTTTTTTTTTCTTTTTGAAAATTCCTCCCCAAGATAAGGTTCTAATCGGGAGGGAGCTTCAATTTACAATGTAAGTTCAAGCTAATTTAGTCCCAAGTTTGTGTCTGGCTGCGTTCAATCTTGTTTTATCAAATTCGGATCACTGCCCAATAAAAGGTGGTGAAGTAACTTATCCATTGATCGCCTCTTTTTTCCAATGTGACATCTTGTCAAAAGACTTTGGTTGCATGACGGTTTCTGTAGAGTGACTAACCAGACCTTTTTTTGTCTTTTTCGAATCATGAATTCATGTTCCAAACAATACAGGCAGAATTTTCATCAAGGTAACTTAATTTTACCACCACGACTGCTTAATTTACGTGGTAAAAATCAACATGTATGGGTGATGGTGATTCATAATTTCCCTTGGAATGCTAGTTTTAAATTTTATTTTATAATTGTTGTAATTAATTTTTTTTTCCCACTTTCATTAAATGTGAACGGCAGATTAAGTTACAGTGCATGGGAGACACTCATACCAGAAGTGAATGACGGTGAGTCACTGTGAGCAACAACTTAATTAATATGAAAATGCCTGAATTTACTACCAATTGTCATCGCAAGATTGGAACAATAAAAGGAGGAAAGAAACAATGAAAACGAAGATGGATGTGGGGTGCACTTCTCGTTTCGGGTTCTTCTGTAATGTGGGTCACATTTCTTTGCACCTGCCTGGAGGAAAAAAACTGATTAGCTGAAGTTGAAGAGTGGAGAATAAAGTAAGAGACAGTGAAGGACCGCAAATGTGACAATATATTTTTATATGTCTTCTTACCTGTTGACTGAGGAGAACAATTGCTGGAATAATGTACGTGGATTTTGAAGGGGAACTCTTGATGGTAGAAGAAGAAAAGAAGAATGTAAAAGTCAGATGACAATAAAGGAAAACAGAAGGAAAAGAAGATGGAGAACAAACTTACATACACATATATAAAATGCAATGTGTTTTGCTCCTGGCTGTATATCTGTCCCACAGATGGGTTATTCAGCTAGTGTATATATACAAATATATATATGAATAATATTCTATTTACTATTTATCATTTATTCTAGGGTGAGTGATACATTAACCATGTGATGTTGGGAGGTTATTTCAAGTATAACGCAATTTATAATTAATTCTGTCGGATCATATATATCCATTTCTTAGTACATAACCGTCGTGTTGAAAGAAGCGAATAGACTAAGAATAAATGAGATGAGAATTTGGATTGATAGCAGTTATTAAGGCCTTTGCATTACCAGCGAATGTATAGATCAATGGTAAGAGAATTGCTATATATGTATATATAAGAAAACAATAATAAAATATGCATTAAATATGTTTATATGTATTAATGTATCAAGTAGATCTTAGTTAAAGAAAGGTGCTTGATACCATTAGTAAAGTGGTTATAAAATGAGTAAAGATTTTTTTCAATGGCTCATTTCCAATTGTGCATTTGGTCTCTCTAAGAGGAGATTTTCAAATTAACAGTCAGATGATATTCTTTTCAACCTTATATATTCAAGGGGCAGACCTACCCAGTAAAGTTTTTAGTCAGCCTGTTTTTACCTACCGAGTAGTCAATTAAGTGATGGAAGAAGACAGAAGAAGATAGGTCATATGTTTTTAGGTTTTACTATATTGATAGTGTTCCACATCTTCTTTTTCTATTTAATCTAATAAGGTTTATTTCAATTTGTAAATTTATTTATTTTTCATTTTAGCTATTCATTTATTACTCAGTATTAACAAACAAAGAAAGGAAGCCATCAAACCAACAGAGAAAGGAAAGGCCCCTGGACCAGACAACATCACCATTGATCTACTCAGAAAAGTGAGTAAGATCATTACTAGGAAACTGGCTGTTCTATTCAACTTGCACCTAAAACAAAGTAAAGTTCTAGATAATTGGAACACTGTAATCATAATGCTTTTATAAACAAAAGGAAACCCAAAGGACCTCAACAACTACAGACCTATAAGCCTACTCAACTGCATATACAAACTTTTCCCCCAAATCATCAAGAACTGCATCAAAAAAACACTATATGAAAACCAACCATGGGAGCAAGCTGGCTTTAGAAGGAGCTACTCAACCATGGACCACCAACATTTGATAAATCAACTGAAAGAAAAAGCAGCAGAATACAAGCTGCCCCTCACTGTAGCATTTATTGACTTCAAAAAGGCCTTTGGCTCAGTAGAAATTCCTAAAGTCATGGAAGCCATCACTCTACAAGGTGTAGATCCAGTATACGTTGGAGTGCTGCAACTTATATACAGTCACAGCAGCTCCTTTATCAGGCTACATGAATACTTGGAGTCCTTTCAGCTCCAAAAAGGGGTAAGACAGGGCGATACCAGCTCACCAAAACTCTTTACAGCCTGCCTTGAGATGATTTCCAGAAGATGAGATTGGGAGAATAAAGGAATCAAAATAGTTGGCAAATATCTGAACAACCTCAGATTTGCAGATGACATTGCCCTTTTCACAGAGAACCTGCATGATCTCCAATAAATGCTAGATGAACTGAATGAAGAGAGCAAGAAAGTCAGCCTACACAGGAACTTCAGCAAGATGGAGATCATATGCAACAATCACGTCGGAAATAAGAACACAAAGATCAAAATGGAGGACACAGAACTGGAGAAAGTAGATCACTACATCTACCTAGGACAACAAATCTCCATGAGACCCTCAAAAGAAGAAGAAATCAGGTGAAGAATCACCCTAGGATTGCAAGCCTTTGACAAAGCAAGCTCAGCCTTCAAAACCAAGAAGATCCCAATAATCCTGAAAAGAAGAGTATACAACCAATGCATCCTCCTGATAGTCACCAATGGAGCACATGAAAGAATTATGCTCAACCTCACATGAAGAGACCACAAGACAGCACAATACATCTGGGAGAAGACAAGATTCAGGGACATCATAGAATCCATTAAAAAATTCAAATAGCTATGGGCCGGCCATGTTGCAAGAATGGCCAACAACCAATGGACATCACAACTCTCAATATGGATCCCCAGAGATCACATGTGCAACTGAGGCTGGCAGAGTACTAGATGGAGAGACAAACTAGACAAATTCAGAAAGTACTGGTTCTGCAACACTAATGAATAAGAAATGTGGTGAATCCTGGGGAGGTTCCATGTTCAATAACAGATCTTAAAAGACTGATGATGATGATGATGATGAGTTTGGGTCACTAGATGTACACTTGCTCTTTTTGATTCAGGTCAACTCTTGACCTCTCTTACTCCTGTGGTGGTGACCTGTACATATAAGTTCAAGTTTGGGTCTCTACATGGGCACTTGCCCTCTTCCATCTAGTTCCTAAGTGTAAGCTTACTGATTCATTTTGGGTCCTACAGATGGTCAGTCTAACATGTAAAAAAATGTAAATGTACTACCTCACCTTAACTACTTCTATGCCATAATTGTCAATTTATAAAATGAAATATCGCTTTAAATGTTTCAGTAAAAACTCCTTTTCATGTCTACTATACACACCTACCTCAGAATTGGAGTTTGATAGCTTATTTCTACTTTTAGATGTCACTGTTCTTAATTTTTCTTCTAGACATAGTTTACATCTTGGGGTTTAGACTCTTGCATATTTCAGCCTTTTTTCTCCTAACCTCCAACTGATTGGCATTCCAAAACCCTCAAGAGGAGAAAATATAATATGGAATCACTAAACCAGAGTTTGAGGCTAGACTTACCAATCATAAATCCCCTTTTACTAAAGAGTAAAGACACATGATTATGGCATGAAAGTGGGTAAGGTGAAGAAGTCCATCAACATTTTTACATGTCATATGGTTGACAAAAAAATGAAGCTTCCACCTAAGAACTTGATCTAAAAAGGCAAGTGCCCTTGTAGTGACCCAGACTTGAACCTATATATACAGGTCACCACCATAGAGGTAAACGAGGTCAAGGGTTGACCTAAATTCAGGTAGCAAATATAACAGCAGGTTTAATTAAAGACCTTTTGACCTGAATCTGTAACCTTACATTTAGTAACTAAATGGAAAAGAGCAAGTGTCTATGCAAGGATCCAAACTAATACAAATAAATAGATAAAATGAAAGAATATTTTTAAAAAGAGAAAAAATTCACCAAGTAAAATAAACTTAATCAGATTAAATAGATAAAATAGAAGACACAGAAAACTATCAATATTGTATAACCAAAAAACATCTGACATAGCTTCTTCTGTCTCCTCTCATCACACAGCTGACTGCTAGGCAGCTAAAGCAAGCTGATCAATAACTTTACAGGGTGGGTCTGCCCCCAAAATAGATAGACAAAGTGGGAATTTCTGAATGGGTATATGTGGTTGAAAAGAATATCATCTGACTGTTAATTTGAAAATCTCCTCTTAGTGAAACAGAATGTACAATCTGTAATGAGCTATTGAAAAAATCTTTACTCCTTTTATATATATATGGCAAAATAATCGATTTGTTACGCAAACATGTTTAACATGTTTGGGTAGTGAGTCTATTATTTCACAATGTTCAAAGCTCTGCTCTGACTCAATGTTTCTGTAGCAAGCACCTTATTAAATAAACCCATTACACATGATATATTGCATACTTTGATACATATATATAATTATACATATATATATATATATATATATATATATATATAAAGTGCAAATCAGGAATACAATATAATATAGTACAATCTAATGCAATATATATACATATATATGTATATATATATTGAATGAAAAGTAAAGATCTGGATTTGCATTATAGTTACATTATGAATAGAGCTCCTCCCTCTAAAATGTTTTAATATCATTTTTTTCTCAAAACTTCTTAGTTTAATTCTAATTTAGGAAAAAGTCTCCTTCGTTTTTGACTCCTTGAAGGGTAGGTCTCTCTTTGCTTTGAACTATTATTTATAAACATCCAAAATTACATGATATATATACAGACAGAGAGTAGGTCCCACTTTGGCATTATAGTTAAATTAAAAATAGAACACCCCTCTAAAACCCTTAGAAGATATTTTCTCAAACGTTTTTGCTTTAAAACTGTGCACCAGGACCACGGAGTACACATGCAAAATTTTGTTGGGCAGCCCCCATTTTTGGTACTTTTTATAGCATGACAGCCAAATGCATAGACACCTCTCACTTATATATTCATGATATACGTGTTTAAGATGTTTAAAAATAAGCAAGGATACCACGGTCCGCTAGAAAACTAGATTTTCATCCTTGAAAATGATCAATGGTGGTTGGAAAATCTTGAATTTTAGAACTTCAGAACTTTTTACGATATTTTGATCTTGTCATTAAAGGGTTTGTCCACAAACAACAAAAATCAATAAAAAAGTTAAAACAGAAAAAGTTTGTCCACTGTTTTAATATATATACATATATACATATATACACACAGATATACATGTGTGTGTGTATATGTGTGTATATATATATATATATATATATATATATATATATATATATATATACACACATATACACATATACATATCCATATACATATATACATAAATATATATATATATATGTGTGTGTGTGTGTGTGTGTAGTGTGAACACTCATCAGTGAACGCTCAGATAAATATTGTGAGCACTTTCAAGTGAATGCACAGATATTACAGTGATCTTAAGCAGAGATGCTGGGGAGTGACACTTTGATCCTAGGCAGAGTGCAGAGATTCTTTGATCCTAGGCAGAAGTGCCAATCCATACATAAATAATCGATCTACTATGCTAGTATTGTTATATTTTACAAAGCTTAGATTAGTGTGCCACAATCCCACAGTTCTGAGCCGCTTACAGAATAAGGTTTGAACTATCTACAGATGATTTTGTCCGTGAGATGACCTTGCTAATAAATATTCTGTTACAGTTTGTATCCTTTATCAAATTGGCCCATCTTCACACCAAGATAAGGTATGGCACAAGGCCTTTTTCAATCTGGAGAACCCACACAGATTTATCCATGAATGAAGACAAAAATTGTTCAGTGTATTGCTGCTGGTGCCATGGCATGCCCACTGACCTTACCCTTCCTTTAGTACAGTTGGAAGGTACAGTCTGGGAAACGAATCACCAGGAACTAGGCTTAGGCTCCTATTAGTTCTTTGGCCATAGATAAAAAGATTTGACAAAGATGCCAAGAAGGTGGATAAGCTGAGGCTATAATTGCTGATCTCCTTATTAGGATTGAACTCTCTAATGGACTTCAAGATTTGCTTGTTGACCATTGGTACTCATGGTGAGACGCACTTTATGAGTGAGTGCATATACTTGGATAGGTAATATGGACATAAAAATTGGCTTAAAACGAATCTCCCAGTAACAAAACTATTTACAAAAATAGACTGACTTCTAAAAGAAATCAGACCCTCCCCATTTTGAAAACTAGCACAACAATCTTTGCACCATTTTCTTCGATTTGGCCTTCAGCTATATTGAGCTCAGCATTTTATCAATGCAAGCCACAATAAAGGAAATCCTTTTAAAAAGAAGACGATGGATGAGGTAATTAGCTATATGTTAATTGTAGTAGAAGTTATTCAAATCTAAATTTGTACATAAGATAAATTTTTCTTCATCATTAGTGTTTAACCACATGTTAGATTCTGATTAAGTTGTGGTACATGTTTATCGAAGAACTTCATTACACTATAGCACAACAAAATTAACAAAAAAGTACATAATTTATTGATAATAAATCGATTTTTTCATATCACAAACAAAATTGACCGCGTTTTCATGACAGATTATCTATAAGAATGTTTTTAGATTTTTAGTGTTACTCTCATCCTTTATACTTCAAAAAATGAATTGGATTTTTTGAAAATTTTTTAAAATTTAATACACTCAAACACACATACATTCATGTGCATGTAAGTATACAATAGAAATTATGAAAGCAGTTTGGATCTTGTGACAAAATTCTTTTGGTCCAACAATGTCAGTATGATTAAAATGTTCGTGTAGAAATGTGTATGTATGTATGTGTGTGCACATGTGTAAGTGTATACTCATATGTCTATCTAGCCATCAATCTATCTCTAAGCATGGATAGATAGATACAGGAATATAAGTATAATGGTGTTGATAGATGAATAGATCTGGGACCACTTGATTTACTACTGAGTAACCGGTGTCGTTTTTCCATGAGATTTCTAGCTTCATCTGAGATGCCCCTGGACCAGACAACATCACCATCGACCTACTCTGAAAAGCGGGTAAAATCATCACTAGGAAACTGGCCGTCCTCTTCAACTTGTGTCTAAAACACAGTAAAGTCCCAGACGATTGGAACACTGCTATCATAATGCTTTTATATAAAAAAGGAAACCTGAAAGACCTCAACAACTATAGGCCTATAAGCCTACTCAACTGTGTATACAAACTTTTCACAAAGATCATAACCAACCGAATCACAAAAACACTCGATGAAAACCAACCACGTGAACAGGCTGGCTTTAGAAGAAGCTACTTGACCATGGACCACCTGCACTCGATAAATCAGCTGAAAGAAAAAGCAGCTGAGTATAAACTACCACTTGCCGCAGCATTTATCGACTTCAAAAAGGCGTAGATCCAGAATATGTTGAAGTGTTGAAACATATATACAATCACGGCAGCTCATTTATCAGGCTACATAAAGACTCGGACCCCTTCCAGCTCCAGAAAGGAGTAAGACAAGGTGATACCAGCTCACCTAAACTCTTCACAGCCTGCCTCGAGATGATCTTCAGAAGGCTAGACTGGGAGAGTAAAGGAATTAAAATAGACGGCGAGTATCTGAGCAACCTCAGATTTGCAGACGACATAGCCCTTTTTGCAGAGAACCTACACGACCTCCAACTAATGATAGATGAACTAAATGAAGAGAGCAAGAAAGTTCAGCAAGACGAAGATCATGTGCAACAACCACATCAGGGATAAAAACACTAAGATCAATATCGAGAACACAGAACTCGAGAAAGTAGACCATTACATCTACCTAGGACAACGAATCTCCATGAGACTCTCAAAAGAAGAAGAAATCAAGCGAAGAATCACACTAGGATGGCAAGCCTTTGGCAGAGCTAGCTGAACCTTCAAAAATAATATCCCATTAATCCTAAAGAGAAGGGTGTATATCCAATGCATCCTCCCAATAGTCACTTATGGAGCTGATACATGGAACTTAACCAAGAGACGGACCCGTAAATTGAGAACCATGCAACGTGCACATGAAAGAATAATGCTGGGCCTCACATGGAGAGGCCACAAAATAGCACAGTACATCCGAGAAAAGACAAGAGTTAGGGACATCATAGAATCCATAAAAAAATCTCAAATGGCGGTGGGCTGGCCATGTTGCAAGAATGGCAGACAATCGATGGACATCACGACTCACAACATGGATTCCCCGAGACCACATGCGCAACCGAGGCCGGCAAAATGTTAGATGGAGAGATGAGCTAGACAAGTTCAGGAGGTACTGGCTCCGTGACGCCCATGATAGGGAAGTGTGGCAAATCCTGGGGAAGGTCTATGTCCAATGACAGAGGCTAAAAGACTGATGATGGTGATGATGATGATGAACTGGTGTCGAGCAAAATGTAGTTCCTACAAGTGTTTCTATAATTCTCATATTCTGTCAGATATAAATTGTCCACCTGCTGACACCTTATACTGTTGGCATACGAAACATACACACGCACACACATATGTATATATAATTAAGAAATCTATACATAATCCGATAGAAATAATTATAAGTATATATAAATATAACTTTGAAATGACCTACCATTAATACGTGGGGAATGTATCATTTGAGGTAGCCAGCGTATATAGAATAAATAAATAAGGAAAATGGGCTGTTGCAAAAATCAAACCTGCAACCAATAGGAAGGAGCTCTAACACAGAGTCGCTCTTAACCATTGAACTGAACAGACCAGCGGTGAGGCAAAGGCCCATATGACTGCTATATGTCCAAATTCTTACAATGTTCATTCAGTGTTCATATCTGCTCTATTTGTTATACATATATTTCATTATGTATTTTCAATTCATAAAATACCAAAAAGAAAGAAATAGAAAATAGATTTTATCTGTTGTAGACATTTAATTGCAGTGCTCAATATTTAACTCAGTAAAGAGAGTTATTAACATAGAAAAATAAAATTAAAAAATAATCCTCATTTTATGTATATATATATATATATATATATATATATATATATATATATATAGAGAGAGAGAGAGAGAGAGAGAGAGAGAGAGAGAAAGGGACGGATCAAGAAAAAGAATTCAAAAGATAATTCTTGTTTTATATGTGTATATATATATATATATATATATATATATAGATAGATAGATACATAGATACATAGAGAGAGAGAGAGAGAGAGAAAGAGAGAAAGGGAGAGATCAAGAAAAAGAATTCAAAAGATGATTCTTGTTTTATATATATATATATATATATATACATTCAGAGAGAGAGACAGACAGACAGACAGACAGATAGACAGACAGAGAATAAATGAGATGAGAATTCTGAGTGAAAACAGTTATTTGGGCCTTAGCATTAACAGTGTCTCTTTAGCTCAATGGTAAGAGCAACGCTACATTGAAGTGGCTATCCAATCAGTTGCAGGTTTGATTCATGCAGCAGCTACATTCTCTTTCATTGATTATTCTATTCACATCGTCTTGGCCAAATGATGCATTAACCATGTAACGACGGGGTATCTATTCATCTATATATCTATCCAGACTTTGCCCAGGCCTAACCTAAACTTGAAATTTTGTGCACATACATCCCTTGATCAAAACGGACAATGTTTTTTTTTTGTTTTCTGAAATAAGTTTTTTCGTGGGGGGTTCAATATGCAATGTAAGTTTATGCTAAATTGGTCACTATTTTGTACCCGTTTGTTTTTGAAAATTCAGACCTTTTTGTAATCACAGCCCAACAAAAGGAAAATGCAGTATCTTATTCATTGATCATCCCTTTTTCTAATTTTTTAATTGATCAACATGGTATATATGGGTGATGATTCATAATTTCCTTTAGAATGTAAACTCCTTTATTTATTCATGTTAAAGAAAGAGAAAAGTCAATAGATTGAGATAGATAGATATGCAAACACACATAAATACTCTTCCTTTATATTCATTTATGTATATATGGAGGCAGGGGGTGTAAAAACTGTTTGTATCTATCCGTTACTTTAGTTTTGTATACCTAACGATAAATCTATATGTGTGTGTATTAATCTGTGAAAGTAAACTTATTTGTGAAAGTGTTGGTCTCTACAAAGAATCTATAATTGTGCATAAGTTTTAGTACATGGATGTGAAACAGCACCATTTCCCAGGTAAAGCCTCCCACCCAGATACAAACAATAGAATGAGGACATTCATTCCTCACGCTTCAAGGAGGGCCCCTTTGTCCTAACATTTTACCCCCATCCTTACGACAACCACCTGAAGAGGGCAGTTGGGTACAATGGCTGAAATATTGAATTGAGAAGAATAACCAGGATGCAGACAATAGTCGGAAAAAATCCATGAATCTAACCTTTTCTATCTCTCTCTCTTTTCCCCATTCTCTACATCTTCTTCAGTCTGTCTCTTTCTCTTTTAGAAACAAAATGGCCGGCACAAAGCCCTGATCTTTCACCTTGTGACTTTTTCCTGTGGGGGAGGCAAAGGAGGAGGTGTACCGTACCAAACCACAAATTCTGGATCAACTGGAGGAGCACTTTTGACATGCTATGGCCAATACACCACCTGACTTCCTGCAAAGGTCTATTGAAGCCATTCCAAAATTCATACAGAAATTGGTGCCTATATTGAAAGTAAAGCTAGTTTTATTATAATCAATCAATAGATAATAAAGGTATAACTTATTTCCAATAGGGAGTTTCTTTTCATCCACCTTGTATATGGATGCAAGCGTTAGTTGTGGTAATACTGAGGTATTTTTTACTCTCATCTTAATACAATATAACTGCTCCTTTGCCCTCACTCTCTCTCTCATTTTTCTCCCTGTATTTCTCCATTTTGTTTTTCTCTTTAATCCTTTCATTCTTCCTCTGTCTCTTTCTTTCTGCATCTTCCTTTCATTGTTTCATCTTCTATTTTCCAAATTCTTCTCCCTCTTTTTTAACCCCTCCTCTTCAGCCTTTTCTCTCTCTTCCTTTTTTCCCTTCTATCCAACCCCTTCCGTCTCCCGTTTCACTCTTTCATTCCAACCTCTCTTTCTCTACTCTATTTCCTTCTCTCTTCTTATCTTCCTATTCACAATTTCTCAGTTTTCCTCACTATCTCTGTCTCTACATTTCCCTCTGGGTCTTTTTCCATTTACTTCTTCCATTCTTTTCTCTTCCATTCTGCTTTTATTTCTTCTCTTTCTATTCACACACACACACTCGTTCTCTCTTCCCTATTCTGTTTATGCTTCCCTCTTTTGTTCTCTGGTCATTTCTCCCCTTCTCTCTCTTCAATTCTTTCATTTCCCAAATTTTCTTTCTCTGTCTCCCTCTCCTAATATATTACCATATCTTTATCTCTTCTCTCCCTCTCATTATTTTCCCTCTCTCTTATTTCTAGATTCTCTGTTAATTTGTTCTGATATCTAACTTGATTTAGCCCCAGGGTTGAGTCTAAGCGTAAGCAAACTAAGTAACTTCTTAGAGCCCCCCTGGCCACCAGAGGTCCCCCAAGAGGCACTAGGAGGCCCAAAATCAAATTCTGCTTCCATATAAAGATTTGGACCAGTCCTGCATGGTCCAACAAATATACCTCAGTCATTTCTCCCTTTTTTTCAATGATGTTTTTGGTGCCCTCTCTTTCTCTCTCTCTCCAGCCTCTCCTCTCTCTCTCTCCTTTTTATCCCTTCTCTCTAACTTTTTCTTTCTGTCCATTCTTTTTTCTCTTCTTTCCAAACTCTTCTCTTTCTCTCCAACTTTCCCCTTTCTCCTCCTTCTTCCTTTCGATCTCTTCTCTCAATCCCTTTTCTCTCCTCTCCCTTCCCCTTTTCTCTCTAACCTCTTCTCGCTATTCCTTTCTTACATCTCTCCAACTCCCTTTCTCCCTTTTCTCTCTCTCTCTCTCTTCCTCTAAAATATTTTTCTTTTCTTCCTTTTCCCCTTCCCTCCATCCTCTTCTATCTCTCCTTTCCCTTCCTCCCTCCATCTTTTTCTCTCTTCCCCTTCTCCCTACCTGTTCTCTCTCCCTTTATCTCTTCTCGCCAACCTTTACTCTCTCTCTCTTTTCCCCTTCTCTACATCCTCTTCTGTCTCTCTCTTTCCTCTCTCTCTCTCACATGTTTTCTCCTCCTCACCCTTCATCACTCCTCCCCAACAGATCTTTCTCTCTTCTCTTGAATTTTATTGTTTTTTTTTCCTCTTTTCGTGATCCATGTTTTCAATTCAGATGAGAAGAGAAATCGATTATATCAATACAAAACAACATTAGGGAGAAACAGCTCCGGTTAATCACCCAATATAAACCATCACATGACCAACAGCTTTTGGCAGCATGGCATTTTGGAGGTGATCAATTAAAAAATTGGAAAAAGGAGTGATCAATGAATGAATTCCTCCTCTTGCTTTAGTTGGATGGTGATCTGTAAGAAAGTCTAAATTCTTTAAAAACAAGAATGAATACTGCCAGACACAAATTAAGGGACAAGTTTAGTATAAACTTATATCGCAAATTGAACCCTACATATTCAGGGGGTATTTTTAAAAAACAAAAAAAATGTTTTTTCTTGACATAATAAGGAGTAAATGTTTAAATTTTCAGCCCTCCAGTTCCATTGGTGTAACTTGTATACATTATACATATATAGCCAGCCAACCAGCCAGACCGACTTGAAAACTGAAGAAACCTATATCGACAGTTTTGGTTGACAGTTTCGGTTGACGGTTACTAACATCAATTAAGATCCTCTGCCTCAAGTTACTACAAAATGAGAGATGCAAACATTGAAGCCAATCAATTAGAGAGAAACATGAGAATTTCATCAGGCAGAAAATCAACAATAATTTATACTAGCACAATTAATGCCTTTTGTTGGGTCCCCTGATTTTCAAAGAATTTACTTTCAGGATCTTTTTTCTGATACTTGTTGAAGGAAGGTCTCCTAGAACTATTTTTTTTTCTTTTTTCGAATGGTTTCAAATTCAGAGTGAGCCAAGTATTTGAGATACGGGAGACAACTTGATGTTATGTTGCACAACATGTGCCAAATTTTAACCTTCTCATTTCTTTTTCAGGTGTATTGACAGCATCAACATGGCAACTACCAATTGACACTGGAAATGAAAAGGCACACCATGGTCATCACCCTATCCATCGACCGACCATAGCAATTGTCAGCTTCTTGAGCACAGTCAGGTCCTTTGGGTTCAAGGTCAGGGATGAGCTGGAGGCATGTCATCCATGGTCAAGAGAAAAAAAGATTCTGTACCGGTCCAAGACAACATCAACAATGACCCCAGCTCCTGATTTGAATCCCCTCGATTTTTCATGAAAATATATTGATTTTTCTTTTTGAATATCCTCGTTTTCCTTTATAATAATTTGTTCTCAATTTACTAGTGCACTCTGTATACTAGAGCATCCTTCATACTGAAAGTTGAAACCTTTAACAATTTCAGATCAACTAAAGGAATATCTCATGGGATATTTATTTGTCCTGGGTCTTCTTACTTTGGCAGTGAATCGTATAGTGATTAAAGACTATTAAATTAAAGTGCAAGTGTAGCAAAACACTCATCGATCAAAGGAAGTTTTCACTGGGAATTAGGTCTGAGGTCGATCAGCCAATCACAGTCTCCCTTACAGAGAGTTTCCACTCACCTAGCCAATCAGTATACAGCTTGGAAGTAGCTCTCTCTTTTCATTGGTTGACTCTTTAAACAAAGACTATGGCTCAGCGGGAGAGAAATTGGAATTGTAGTAGGGAGTTGGGACAAAGACACCAGAGAAGGCAGATCGCTCTCTTGCCAGGACTGTCAGGCAGGGGGCGGCAGGCATTAGATGATGAATTAGCTGATGGGCTACTGTCCACTTGGGGAGGAAGACTAAATGACCAACTATTAACGATAAAGTTTGAGATACATGATGCTGATCCCTGAAGTTTGTTGTGGAAATTCTCCTTTCAACGTTTCTTCACTTCTGTCCAATTTGAACCCCTTGTTTATATTCTTTATTTTTCGGAGGTTGTTCTTGTGATTACAAAGAGCTGTTAAATTCACAGAAACAATCTCCTTGGACCAGCATGTGTGTCACTATGCACAATAGCTTTTCTTCAAAATTACTGTCACAATGGAAACAGGCTTATCCATGTAGTCATACAAAACAAGAAACTGGAATTCAGACTCCAAGTCTAACCTAAGCTTATCTTTCATGCAAATGCTAAGTTACTTCCAGTGTCACATGACACATACAGCTATGATTGGTCTTTATTTCTCAGATGATCCATGGTGACCCAAATATTTTTTGCAGCAATTGTATGTTTTTATGATTTCAGGGAGCTAGCTTGATGCCCTTCAGAGACAAAGGACTCCAACTGCCTTGCTATTCACAGACAAAAGTGCTTGAAAACCTGTGTAATCATTGCAGTAAAATACAAGGCCTATTAAAAAAGAGTATCAATGTAGGGTCTATATTTAGAGAAAATGCAACTTGTTAATAAAGTTATTTGCATAACTCATAACAAGAGGAATAAAAAACTACTCGAGAAAAATGTTGATCTTTTTATTGGTCAAGTTCAAACTGCCAACGCAGAACCCAGAAAAGAGCGATACATTTTTTTTTAATCGTAATTACCTCTGCGGTGATTCTTATCCTTTTTTATTGCAAGATTTTTTTCCTTGATTCAAAAATCTCATCGGGACCAGATATCAAGAATTAATTGCACTTGTATCGACCATGTTACCCTTGCAGAGAAGATGAGTTGCCGAATAGCTAAGTTGTTTTGTTGAAACTATTCCCATGTTGAACTTGGCCTCTTGGCAATATAATTGGAATAACATTTCTGAGTTTACTGGTTCAGTTGTAGCCCTTCAATCAGGCAACCTTGGGATCTGGCCATTGCTTGACCATAAAAAATACTGGGAAACAATTTTTCTTTTCATACCATTATGTATTAGATTTTAGAAGTTTATTGAATTTTAATGATTGTTCTAATAGTATGAAAAATAGTATGAAATATCAGAGACCGTCAACCAAAATTGACAACATAAATTTCTTCAGAAATTCTGGCGGGCTAGCTGGCCTATGTACATCTCACATGTTCAGATCGAATCCAGTAGAGCTAAAGGGCTGAAAATTTAAACATTTACTTCTTATTATGTCTGGAAAAAAATCTTTTTTTTTTTTTTTTCAAAAAATCCCACCTAAATAGGGTTTTAACAGGGTGTTCTTTTTACAATGTATGTTTGTGCTAAAGTGTTCCCTTAGTTTGTTCCCTTAGTTTGTGTCTGGCGAAATTCACGCTTGTTTTTTGAAAATTTTCAAATGATCCTTGTCCAACAAAAATCAAGAAGAGTAACATTCATTGACAACCGCTTTTTCCAATTTTTTAATTGATCGTCCCCAAAGCACGCTGTTAAAGAGATTTGGTTACATCACAGTTTTTATTGAATGATTAATTGACCTGTTTTATCATGTATTCATTTTTCATTAAATGCAAAAACTTTTATTGAATAACACATTTTTTCTGTTAGGTAGCAGTTCATTGGTTTGTGAGAATATGAAGCTTTTTTCTAATATTTATCCCTTATAACATGAGAAAAATCACTGATGTAATTTGTATTATGCTTAAATATAAAGGAATGAAAACCAAACTTAATTTTTATATCATAGGCAAGAGTATTCAGGAAACTAAGGCAAAAATGTTGACATATAACGACCTATCAAATATTCAGGAAATTATAGGGAAAATGTTGACTTATTATAACCTATCATATATTTAAGGAATCATTGGGAAAATGTCTATATACTGTATACAACCTATCAAATACTTAGGGAATCATTGGGGAAATGTCAACATGTTTCGGCCTGTCTTCCATCTAGGGAATTATCGTGAAATTATTAACATAGAACCTATCAGATAATCTGAGAATTTTAGGGAAAATATCCATATATTGATATGTATCACAGACATTATGAAACCTTTTGATGTAGGTCCATTTTTGCCACCTGCATCAGCCTTATAATAAAACATTGCCACAAGCCCCTAAGTGGGGTGGCTACCTTGGCTCTCATCCAAGAAAGAATCCATGCACCAGACGATGACTCACATGTGGAGGATCGCTTCTAACCATCAACACATTACTACACAATTTCTTCCCAATACACAGCAATACAAAGAATTTTATCATGACATTTGTATTCATGTTTCTAGGATTATATTCTCATTAACAATATATTCGCTTTTGTTATTTTCATATTCTATGTCTGCAGGTTTGCTTACGACTGGAAGTATGCCATCTGCTGCATGTCGCAAAGATTTCTGCATTTATTGCTTACACTTTCTTTGTCAATGCCTGACCCCCAGATTCCTCTTTTTACGAAACTGGACAGAGTTTATGCATTCACCCATGTTTGTCTCTCAGTTTGTTTGTTGGTTTGTTTATTTGTGTAGTAATATACAGAAGCATGGAAAGATATACGGAGTGTAACACAAATATGTATCCAAGAGGTAAAAATGATAATAGTGAAAGTGCTTTATCTGGAAGAATTCAAATGAGTATGTCTGGTTAGTTACCTTTATAAAAACCATCACATGACCAGCATCTTTTGACAGTATGCCATGTTGGGGGTAATCAATTAAAAGAATGGAAAAAAGGGTGTTCAGTGAATAAGTTCATTCTCTTACCCTTTGTTTGTCAGAGATCACTAAAAAAAAAACTGACCCCCCCCCACTAAAAACTCATTTGGAGATAGAGGGAATTTTCTAGACATAAACAGTAAATGTTTAAATTTTCAGCTTTTTAACTCCATTGGTACTGCCTGTAACATGATACATCCATATATACATAGCCAGCCAACCAACTTGAAAACTGGAGAAACCTATCTTAACAGTTATGGTTGATGGTTTTTGACACCTCCGCTATTGAGTACAGGTTGTACCTCTTTAATGTGGCACTCTGTTGTCTGTCAACTCCCATTGTCTGGTATGTTTTGAATCTGCCACAATTAGTTCGTTGATCTGCTGCTAGTAATCTTTGATATGGTTTCAAACTGTGGTTTGAACCATAATCTGACAGTTTATAAAATGACTCATTGAATCAAACGTATCTTTTGATGATTATCAATCCAAATCAAAAAAATAGCCAAAAATTTTGAATTCAATTATTAAAATCAATATTTCTGGGAAAAAAATGTTTATTATAAATCCTATTGATAAATTATACACAATTGAATTACTCTAACTAATCAAACAGTAAACTGTGGTTTGAAATTTAAATTAGACCTTTAAACCATAAATCTTTAAAGGAAATCCCAGTTACAGATAGCATTACTTTTTGGTTTTAGGCTTTATATTACTTGAAATAATAAAAAGGTAACAACTGTTTACTTCTCTTAGTAGGGGTCAAGAAGACTAAGATAAATAGATTTAATTTTGTACTATCCAATTACATCTAAAAAAAAATTCAAGTGTGCTAATGTGTGTACCATCTGAATTTCTTGGTTTTTCACTTCTCGTTCAAGTAACATAAAAGACCTCTTGGGGATTTTGTTGGTAAAAATAACTGACAGAAATGTTTATTTCTGCGTGCGTAAGTACAGTCTCCCTGCTAAGTAAGTTCACCCCATACCACTTTTTATAGAAAGTTAATTTCTGTCTAAACCAAACATAGTAGGATTTTATTATTTCTAGTGGAACATTATACTATTAAAATTGTTATTATCAAGTATTATTTATGACCAAACTCAAAAGCAATGAAACTCAGTTGCCAAAAATATGAATACATTGCCATTCAAAAATGAGTGCACTCCAACGGAAAAAAATATCTAGGTTTAGAAGAAAATTAACTTTCTATAAAAAAGTCTCAGAGGTATACTCATTTATGGACAACACCGTACAAGGGTAATCGACAGTAATGAAACTTAGTTGCCAAAAATATGAATATATTGCCATCCATAAATGAGTGCACTCCAATGGAAAAAATAACTAAGTTTAGAAGAAAATTAACTTTCTGTAAAAAAGTGCTAGAGGTGTACTCATTTATGGACAACACTGTACAAGGGTATGTGTATGTTTGAGATGTTTCTTTTTACGTTTTTCCCCATCTGTGTATGTGTGTGTATAGTACGCTTGTATGTGTCTGTATATGCGTGCATGTATGCGCATTACCCGGCTGTTTAAAGAACCCTGAAATTCACTATCCAGTCAGTAATATGTACTGTGGCGAGTAGTGACCTACTATTTACACACGTACAAAGAGGGAAAAAAATCAATTATCCACTGTATAAGCAATTCTTTACAGTGGTGTTATTATAAATGATATGCACCATGTATATCTGTTCAACCAAGAAGAGAACTAGGATGAAATGTCCCCTATATAATGCAAACATGGTAAATCGAGACCTTTGTATCTGGTCAATGCTTTTATGTAAATGTCCCCAAAGTTAGTGAGCAGAAATCAAAATACCTGATGCTTATTAAAAAAACAAAAACAATAACAGGTCTGGTTAGTCACTCAATAGAAACTGTCAGGCATCCAGTGTCTTTTGGCAGCATGCTGTGTTGAGGGAGGATTCATTGGAAAAATTGGAAAAGGGGGTGATTAATGAATAAGTTTTGTTGGGCAGTGATCACTAAAAAACAGTCTGAATTCGCAAGAAAATAAGCAGACTAAAGCACCAACTTGACATAGACTGACATTGCAAATTGAACCCCACTAAAAACCTATTGGTCCGGGCGAGGGGTCTGAATAAACTAAACGTTTTTTGTAGTCATGATAAGGAGTAAATGTTTAAATTTTCAGCTCTCTAGTTCCATTAGTGCGGTCTACACGTGTGATAAAAAAACATAGACAGCCAGCCAGACCAACTTAAAAACTGAAGATATCTATGTTGACAATTGTGGTGACTTCTTGGGTTGACAGTTTCTAAAAGCAAGAAAACTCTGTTCGAAATCTTTGGAAAGGCTGGAAATGCGCTCTTTGAAGCAATGATAACAAAAAATTTCCATGAGTCTCTCTCTGCCATATGTTCAGTAAATATTGAAAAGATCCAGACTTGAACAATGTTTGTCTTAAGTCAGAGGAAAGCTGTACACATTCTGCCTAAGTTGTGTTATTGCGTTATTGCCACCTGTTAGTCATTATTAGTAGTTATCTTCAACTATAATTCCTGTTGTATCCATTCACCTTTTAGTGCAATGGGGAATTTTAGCCTGGGAACAAAGTCCTCTTGAACTTGACATTATACTTTTTATTCCTCATCCATGGTGGATAGCCAAGGTTCTCGCATAAATGCCAGACTTACTACTTTGAACCATTCATGAAATAATGAACTGTCCTGTTCAACCAATGACTGAGACAGTAAGTGCTCGGCAAAAAAAAGAGACGGAAATGACCTTAACGGTTGATTTTATTTCGTGTGTTTAGTAAGAACAGTTTATTTCATCTTCCAATCTTGGCTTTTTACTTTTGTTATTTCTGAGTATTTACAGAGTCAATATTTTTGTAATTTGGTTATTTCTGCTTTTTGGAAAAATGTTATAAGGTCTTGAATGGTATGGGTGAGAGCTGGAGATTGCTGGAGTAATGGTGTAGGCGGGCCCAGCTATTAAGCTGACTGAAGGTCAAGGACTGATCATGGTTTGTTTGGGGTTATGTGATAGTGGAGGCTGGATTATTTTCTGGGTAATTTTTTCTCCAAGATGGTCACTTGAACTTTTGAATATTTTCATTTTACAGATTTGCTTCATTTTGACATTTTTTAAAGGTAAGAACAAATGACATTTCGCTAAGTAAATACACATAAACTCACTTATACCTATACAATGAATGTATGTATGCATGTATTAAGTCAAACACACCACTTCTTCTCCTCTAGAGTTACCAGTCCGTGAAATAGTCTCAGTAAAAAACCTGACAAAAGTATAGATACTTTCTAAAGTAATAAAAAAAAATGAGAATTAGAAATCACCAGCAAGCAGAAGAAGCCTACCTGCAAACTGGAATAATAACTCTTTTTGCTTGGTTTATATCTACCATAAAAGCAGGTAATGGGTAATATGGTAAAAAAGATTTATATATATTCATCAAATCGAAGACTAGTGAGTGTGTGTGTACATATATATATATATATATATATATATATATATATATATATATATATATATATATATATATGTGTGTGTGTGTGTGTGTGTGTGTGTATATATATATATGTGAGTATATATATATATATATATAATGTATACTGTAGAGAGTGAGACAGACTCGGGAGTGAGGTGATTGGAGGTAAGGTTTATTAATCCTTATAAGTGAATTGTCCATACATGTTTCGGGATTCTTCCCATCATCAGTGGTGTGTGCTGTGTGAGTGTGTATTAAAATGTACCATGTGGAACCAGAGTCCACTGCGTGTATACATATATATATATATATATATATATGTATATATATATATATATATATATAGAGAGAGAGAGAGAGAGAGAGAGAGAGAGAGAGAGTATAAATCAAGAATACATTATAATATAATATAATGCAATATCCAGTCTGTGAATGTTTTTTCTCATAAAGGGCTCAATACATTCTACATTAAACATCAAGTTAGATTAGAGTAGAGCTTAAAATATGATGAAACAAAGGATTCTCTAAACATCATGTTTATGTTTCTGCCCTTTTCGGGCTTCTTTTTCATTTTGGGTTCCTATTTAGGACGTTTGTTTTTTAAGGGAGGGGGGTCTATTTTTCTTGGAGGAGAACCCTCCTCTTATTCTATCTATACATCTTTTCTTTCTTTTTTTTCTTTTCCTTGTTTAGTTGTTGGTCACTGCTTGTTATGTTTTACATAGTGAAGATGAATTACTGTCCAGTACTTATAAATTAGCAGAGGATACTGTAGACACTTTCTTTATCAGAGTGTTGTTAAAGCATCATCTCTTTGTGGTATGTTGCCTCTCTGGAATTATTTTATTCTTACTTTCTATTTTTATTTGCTCTCCAGTGTTGGGGTTTACTTGACCTTAGTTGTTAGTTTAATTATTTTATTCATTCTAGGTTTGGTTTGTTTCTATATATCTAAGACAGTTATGAAAAAGTGATTAGGTTGTTCTTAAAGTGGCTGGGGGTATTAAATAATAACAATGGTTATGTTGATAGTAATGCTGCCATTATTATTGACAATGATGTGTGGAATAAGATAGCTCTGGAGGGGTTTTTTTGTATATCAGTAAGTGAGGTGTGAAATTACGTTTTTTAATAGAAATTTTCAGTGATGCTGATACTTTAACTCTAGTTCTTTCTTTCGATTCGATAATTAAGTTTTTTTTTGTTTTTTTTTTTCTATTGTCAAAGGTGAGGATTTCCAATATCTCATTTAGGCATAGGTAACATGGGGTTTCAATGTCCTGGCATATGTGTGTTTGTTTTAATATTTCCCATTTTACTGTGGGTGTGAGGCTGCTATCTATTAGTCTCCAGTAATGTATTGACAGCGATGTACTGTTTTTGAATTTTTTGTTTGTAAATGATGATATATGATTGGCTAATCTTAGTTTAAAGGGTGTTTTAGATACTTCTATATCGTATTTCACTTTTAAGGGTTTCTTTTGGCTTGATTTTTTAGCTTGATATACAATATACAATTTGAGACATTTGATTGGAAAGGGCATCTCTAACTGTTTGTACAATTGCAATCTGGATTATTTATGATTTTTCCACTCCAAAATAATTTGTAAAATACAGATGTAATAACAGAAATAATTTGTAAAATACAAATATAATAAAAAATGATTTGTAAAATACAAATATAATAACAGAGATAATTTGTTAAACACAAATATAAAACAGAAATATTTATCTGCTACCTCATGGGCACACAAAGGAATTTTTTTAGAATATTATCGCAGATGTGGGCATCTGTTCTCAAAAAGGTTCACCACCAAAGTTGTAACATATCCACTTCTAATCATCTGTCTGTCATAATTTTCAAGGGTCCATGGACCATTCTCTCAGAATAACTGGTCAAATAAGATTTCTTTTCGCTTTGCATGTGGAAAGCACTTATAACAGCAACTAGTATAACGCAGCTAGTGCATGTGATTTTCAGTACTTGATTTGGATATTTCGAATAAGTTGTCAATCTCTCGCATTATATAATGTTGATTATTCTCAAATAATGTTTAGATTTGATCTCTTACAACCTCAATAGGTCAACCTGACTGTAGAACATCATTCACTGAGAAATATCCCCCTTCGTTATTAAATGCACAGATCATTTTTGCATTTGATCTTCATTAAAATAAATAAGCATAATGTATCAAAAATATTTTATATTTTCTTTGATTTTCAATGTTATCAATCAATAAACAAAAATTTGCCAATTTCGACAAAATCCTATTTTTAAATGCATACTGATAACGATAGCTGTCATAATACAATCAAAAGCGATCTTCTTTTGAATGAGGTTAGTTAAAACTAAATGTTCCTAATGCCATCCAATGACACAAACAGAACAAAATTTATGTATGAGATAGATTGATAAACAGATAGATACATAGGCAAGTCTGGTTAGTCACTCATTAGAAACTGCCACATGACTACTTTTGGCAGCTTGATATGTTGGGGAGATCACAAACCGAGGAATTACTTAAGCATGCACTTACATTGTAAATTTACCTTCCTAATAAAAACCTATTAGGGGTGGGGATTTTCTTGACATAATAAGGAGTAAATCTTCAATTTTTCGGGCTTTTAGCTACTTTGGTATAGCCTGTATTCATGATACATACATACGTAGCCATCCTACTGGAAAAACTTGAAAACTGAAGAAACCTATGTTGACAGTTTTGGTTGATGGTTTGTAATAGTTAGATAGATAAATAAATAGATAGGAACGGACAGATAGATGGATAGGAACTGATTGAGATAGAGAGATAGATAGATAGAAACTGACCAAGATAGATAGATAGATAGATAGTAACTGACCAAGATAGATAGATAGATAGATAGATAAGAACTGACCGAGATAGAGAGATAGATATATAGATAGATAGATAGATAGATAGATAAATAAATAGGAACTGACCAAGATAGATAGATAAGAACTGACCAAGATAGAGAGATAGGTATATAGATAGATAGATGGATAAGAACTGACCAAGATAGAGAGATAGATAGATAGATAGATAGAGAGATAGATAGATAGATAGATAGATAGATAGATGGGAACTGACCAAGATAGATAGATGTATAGATAGAGAGGAATGGACTGAGAAAAATAGATAGATTTAGTTGGAGCAACATTATAAAAATCTTTTTTTTTCTTTTTTTCATGCAACTATGTATGGAGATCAAAGAAATCCACATACTGACATCAATAACAATGTTTAAAAGCTCACTCACAAGCAAAGGAACTTCCTCCTTCCCCACCCTCATCTTCAAAAAATAGGTCTGGTTAGTCACTCAATGGAAACTGTCACTTGACCAATGTCTTTTGGCAGCGTGGGGATGAGCGATCAAAAAATTGAAGAAAGGGGTGATCAATGAATAAGCTACTTTTCTTACCTTTTATTGGCAAGCGATCTCTAAAAAAAGTCTGAATTTCCAAAAAGCAAACGTGAATGCTGCTGGACACAAACCAAGGCATAAATTTAGGCGTAAACCGACAAAACAAATTGAACCCTCCACAAAAACCTATTTAGAAAAGAAATGAAAAAATGAAAAGGAACAATCTTTTCAAGACATAATAAAGACTTAATATTACTGTTAATATTAATATTGTATTAATATAATTTTAATATCATTAATAATTTTAGCCCTCCAGCACCATTAGTGCAGCCTGAATCCGTGATACATATATACATACATATGTACATACATATGTACATAAATAGCCAGCCAGCCAGCCACCCTGCCAGCCAGCCAGCTGGCCAGCCAGACCAATTTAGAAACTAAAGAAACCTATTTGGTTGATGGTCTCTTACAGACGTTAGATAATCTCCTGTTTTTTTTTGGTTTTTTTCCTGAGCATTATAAGAAAAGGAAGCAAACAAACTTCTTCTTGGCAACATCCCAGAATCGTCATCAAGGTTTACAAGCGGAACTAATGAAATGTCCGGAACTCAGGGGGTTGAGGATATTGAAGGGTAAAGAAGGAACAAAGGCTCCTCTTTATTCTTTAACAAATGGTCTTATTCCAAAAGTTTTTTTTCCTTCACCACACAAGATTTTAAACATTTTTAAACTATTCATTTACTCACGAAAGTGTGCACTTCAAAGAGGAAATAGATAGTTTGAGGATAGGTAGCCTTCACTCTGTATCAATAAGCCATCAATATTTAACAATGAATTATCAATAAATACCATATTTATTCATGTACAATGTGATCTCCTGTTCAATGTGATTCCCTATTTTTCTTTATAAAAAGCATGAATTTATTTTCATGAATGATGCGATTCTTTTTGTACATAATAAAAAGTGTGAACAATCTATCTATCTATCTCTCCATCTGTCTATCTCTCTATCTATCTATCTATCTATCTATCTCAATCAGTTCCCATCTATCTATCTATCTATCTATCTATCTATCTATCTATCTATCTATCTATCTATCTATCTATTTCAATCAGTTCCCACCTATCTGTCGACATCAGTCAGTTCCTATCTAGCTATCTATCTATCTATCTAACTGCAGAGTCAAACTCCTCTCCAACTCCTATTCTGACGGAAGATGATTTTTGTATTGTATACAGCAAATAAAAAATCATAAACAAATACCTTTTTGTATGAATGCATTTATTAAGATAAGCCCATGCATATCTATCTATTATCTCTAAATTTTCAACAGTATCTAAGACTCGTCAATTTAGCTCACTCAGTAAAATAGTCTCCTGGCAATTGGTTGTTCATGATTTCAAATCACGGTAGGGGAATATGGATTTTACATATTGATTTACACCTGTCATTCTGATGAGGATTGTTCTTTTTGTTATTGTCGATCTAGTCACAGTAGGAAAACAAAGTCAACTCCAGACTCTGAACTCAAGTTTGACTGTATATTTTTTAATGCATTATGTTAACCCTTATTTTTATATATTAGAAAAATATATATATATATGTGTGTGTGTGTGTGTGTGTGTGTGTGTGTGTGTTGAGAAAGGGACATGTTTGGTCTGACAAAAAGAATCATAAATTGAGTTATGTTATAGAGAAACTTATTTGAGTGTTTTCCCATCGTTACATGGTTAATACATCACTCATCTTTGACGACATAAATAGAATAAACAATTAGAAAAAATAAGGCTGCAGCAGAAATCGAACCTGCCACCAACAGGGTTGGTGCTCCAATGTAGCGATGCTCTTACCTTTGAGCTAAACAGTCACCAGTAATGCCCAAATAACTGCTTTATATATATTCATGTTTTCATATATATATATATATATATATATATATATATATATATATATATATATATATATATATATATATATATATATATATATATATATATATATATATATATATATATATATATATATATATATATATATAATTCACCAAATGACTGTCCATCTATCTGTCATTGCATAACTCAAGGATAGCTTGAGCCACCAACTCTTGAAGAAAAACTGGTGGCTATTCCTCTAGCCATCCTTGGGGGCACGGTTTTAGCATGTTAGTTTTTGAGAATTCCAAAACTATTTGAGTTTTTAGAGTGGGGTTCCATCTACAATGCAGTAAGGCTACATTGTTTAGATAAAGAATTGAAGATACCAACTACAATTCAATAGGCTGGAAAAAATACCACAGGGGTCATTCATTGGCTTCTGCTAAGACGAAAAATCATAAATTCTCCATCTGTCTTAAATGCTAAGTTTAGTAAACATTACTCTGTGGCTCCCCGAAGAAAGACAAACAAACTAATTTTTAGAAGTTAAATTCTTCATTCTTCCTCTTGAAATTGTACTTGTTTTTAAACCGTTCATATTTCGACGGCTAAAACAAATAAAAAAGGGCATTTATTCTCCAAATTAACACTGTAATGCAATGTAGCCTTACTGCATTGTAGGTGGAACCCCATACTAAAAACTCAAATAATTTTGGAATTCTAATAAACTAATATGCTAAAACCGTGCCCCCAAGGACGGCTTGAGGAACAGTCACCAGTTTTTTTCAAGAATTGGTGGGTGTATCTGTCCTTGAGTTATGTACTGAGGTAGATGGACTGTCATTTGGTGAATTTATGAAATTCCACAGAACTTATCATGAAGGGGTAATGGCTGAGACATCGGATAAAGAAAGGGTTCGGTCCGTTACTTCCCCACACCTACCAGATGATACCTGATGAAGGCCGTAGAATGCAACAGCTGAAACGTTGTATGAAAAACAACCAAGATGAGGATGGTCCGAATAATAATAGAAATAATAATAATACCTCATCTCAAAAATTCAGAGATATACTAACATGGGAAGAAGTTCAACTTAACTTAGAAATTCTATCACCGTCAGGGAAGGAAGATTGGATATCTCACAGACAGTTGTGTGGGGTGAGTTTACTCACACTCCCACAAGGGTGAGATGTGACACAAGGTCGAGTTTAACCTGGAAAGGAACACCCCGTGAAAAATAGCTCCAGCTGACGCAAATGAGATTGTGAAGGCGTTGGGACTAGCCTGATCAGTCCCGCTTAGTGCAATTGGACAGTGCTGCCCCAAGGTGAACTGCTTTCCTACAGCTGAGCTGAGTAATAGAGAGAGAACCCAAGGATGAGTCAAAAGGTTCCCAAAGCACTAAACAATGCGCAGCCTCAGTGTCCCTGCATTGGCTAATGCATAGCATCTGCGCTCTTGGTCTTGATGCTCACCCACCACACAATCTCCAGCCCATTCAGCTGGCACCTTAGGCAGTCCCGTGGAATAGTTACTACACTTTAATCCATGCCAAAAGGCCAGTCAACCTGTACTGTCGGAACACTCCTGCAAAGGGGCGGCAACATGTATCTGCTGAGAGAAGAACTCTCCAGTCATACCGACGACCTTGGAATCCTGCTCCTATCTTGCTCATTGACCATTAGATGCTAAGCTTTGGTTTAAAGGGTGTGGTTGGCTATGGGCAGGCTGACCTCACCTTAAAAATCCATTGCTCAGGCTGAAGGGAAAATCTGCATATTGGCCCTGCTGTTTATAGTCCTATTGCTGTGCTATTATAGTCCTATTGCTCTCCCAACAATTTTTGTTCGTGAAGCCAAGCGATTCATTCATATCATAATGCTAAACTAAAATGTTATATACAAATAACCAGAGATAGATGCTGACTGAAATAGACTGATAAATAGTGCTCAACCTGAAATGGACTCAGAAAAAAGAAGAGACGTAAATGGAGTGATAGAAAGATAGATCTGAACAGGCTAACATAGATAGAGAAGTAAATAGATTTATGGATATATGTAAATTTATAGGTCGACAAATATGTCTTGACAGATAAATATGAGTAAACTAAGCTGGATCAATAAAAGATTAAAAAATATCTATGTTAGAGTATTTGTCAATATACATGTCTGTGGTTGAGAAGTTTGGTAATTAGGTAGATAAACTCATTAATTCTGCCAACGAGGTTGCAGAATATATGTATTTGGTCACGCCATTCTGTCTGTCTATCTCTCCACACAATATCTCCAAAAGTTCTCTATGAATTTCAATGAAATTTTCTGAAAGGTTAAGCCATGGAATAAGGAAGATTTTAATAATTTAGGGATGGATGCAGGAGTTCTTTTTCAATTTTTTTCATATATCTACGTATTCACTCAAGTTTGTCCATTCAATATCTCTGAAAAATTCTCAATGAATTTCAATAACATATTGTTGATGGGCAGATCCAGGAATTTTTCAAGTTATCCCACCTATATCATAGCTATATATTAACTGATTTTCATTGTTTTCTCTGACAATGGTGTTGATAAGAAGTATCCATTCCGTGAGTGCTTTCTAATTGTTAATGCTTTTTGTGAAAATCATATAAGGTACTATTCTAAAGTTTGGGGAATTTGAACAAGATGTAATTTACATAGCATTGAACTAAATGTTGTACAGTCATTTGCTACTACCTTTGTGAGCAGTATCTGTTGTGAGATTGCTGTATACATGCCTAACGTGATTACATCAGATGAGACAGTAAAAAATTGGGTTTTAATGTGTGTAATTATTTTTCTCATGTTTAAATTCCCCTAACATTTGGGCCGTACCTCATATGAGCGTAAATGGAGGCATTGGGTGGTTCAATATTCCCAGCACCGAAAATGGAATTGATGAAACAACCCTAATACCTTTTGGAAAGGCATGGACTCACATTTCCCAGCACGCTCATCGATAGATATCTTGATAGAAAATGCTTTGTAACTGGCATGCTGTGATGACTGATGGAGTAAAACCACACTCCCATAACTACCTAACTTGAACAGGTAGTGGAAGCCGAAAAAAGCTGTCACCCTCATATTCAACCTTGCCAGGGGTCAAAAAGATGAGTACGGAATTTGGAGGCCATTGACAGTTTCCTTTGAATGTGTGTGCTTAGTGAGCCTTGCAAGTTACAAGACTGGTCAAGAAAAGGATTCTATTCCGACAAGTTCTTATGGGTAGCCCCTTGGAGGGATGCAAGTTCACCAAAGGGATACCGCCACTCTAATCACACAGCTTAGAGTGTGCTCAATTAGCTGCTGAATGCACAGAGAAATTCGTCCCAATGATGAGTTCTTCATACTCTTTGCTCATATCAAGAATAAAACCTGAGACCCTTTGTGTGTAAGGCAGACATGCTAACCATTACACTATCTGAGGGAACAAGATGAGAGTAGATATGAAAATGTAGAACCGGGAAAAATTCTATTAAATAATTGGCTTGTTTTCAACTGAAACAATTTTATAGGTAGGAAGTGCCAGCTGATTTTCCTTCCATTTAATGTCAGAGCCGATTATTGATTTTCCAATGACTTCTCCCAATAAGTGAGGCTGCACGTCTCGCACCAGTTACCCATCTAGGAGTATCAGTTGAAAACATCAAGCCCTTCTCTTTCTCTTCATCTTGTATGGAGGAAAAAAAAGGGCTTCTTTACAGAACCACATTGTATTTTTTGTGGCATATTTCGGCTTGCTGGTCATTTCTTTTCTAAAACATAGTCGAGGGTTTTCAGACTTGTATAATTCATTCTTTACTTGTTTCTTTTTCCTCTTATTTTTGTTGCTTTTACTCCTAGTATTAATAATCATAGTACATGTAATAGTCTCAAGTTGTCCAAATTTCTTGGACGAAGCATTCTCGTCTTTACAACCTTTTCTATGGTCAAGAATATCCAAAACTGGGGTTTATACTGGCTTCTAAGATATACATATATGTACAAGTATGAATTATAAATTGCATCATATTATATAGGAACTTATTTGAGATGGTCTCCTATCATTACACGGTTAATATATCACTTGTCCAAAACAATGTGAATAGAATAAACAATTAGATAAAAAGGGGTCGCTGCAGGAACCTAATCCACCACCAATAGGGAATCGAATATATAATTCATTCTGTTGAAAGAGATGAATAGACCAAGAATAAACGAGATGAAAATTTGGGGTGAAAGCAGTTATTTGGGCCTTTGCATTACTAGTGGCTGTTTAGCTCAATAGTTAGATCATGGCTATGTTGGAGCAGCTACCCTATTAGCGGCTTGTTCGATTCCTGCAGCAGCCCCATTCTTTGATTATTTATTCTATTTGCGTTGTCTAGGGCGAGTGATATATTAAGTGAGTAACAAGAGATGATCATCTCAAATAAGTTTCTATGTAATATAATGCAATTATAATTCATTCTGTCAGACAAAATATGTCCATTTCTTGATACATATACAAATATACATATATGGTGAATTCAATGGACAATATGGTGATGCAAAAGTTTCGAAACTGGATTGTACTTATTCCGTTACTTCTGTTTTTGCTCTCAGTGTCAAATGGCAAATGGGAAAAATGATACAATTTCGCAAATAACTATGTCTGAATAGTGGGGGGGAGAGGTGATGTGAAGTTATTGTTTCTCTAAATTTGGTATCTTAACTGGTAAAAAAGGAGATGTCTTCGATGTCAAAGTTCGAATCATTTGTGTATAAGTGAAATTGAGAAGGGTTTTGTGCTTGTGTATTTAGTTAAATCTAGGGACAGTTAATAAGAAAATTATTGGTATGTACATACGTACATATATATATATATATATATATATACATACATATACATACATATATATATATACATACATACACACATACACACACATACACACACATACACACAATGTCTATGAAGTTTTTATTTTTAATAATTCCTTTCAAGTTATAAATGTCAGACAGAATTCAATGAGAGAAAATTTATTCAAAAAGAAGAACACTTTTGGTTATTGTGATGTTTACTTACAAAATATCCGCCATCTTCTTTAAAGTTTGATAAATCTATAAAGTTCCCCAAACACCCTCTGCATTTGTTTTTGGAATATGATTCTCCATCGGCAATACAAATATGACTTTTTATTGAATTATATCATTAGCATAACTTCCCTTCCAAATGAATAGACTATTTCTTCTTCAAGGGAGTTGAAATGCCTAAACTTGAATGAAACTGGGGCCTTCTGCAGTGCATTATTGATTTTTCCGAACTGTTAAACCATCAACCGAAACTGTCAACATTAACATAGTCAACATCAACATTGGCTTCCTCAGTTTTAAGCAGGTGTGGCTGGCTTGCTAGCAATGTATGTGTTGCATATACATACCCGAATAATGGAGTTAGAAGGCTGAAAATTTGAACATTTACTCCTTGTTATGTCTAGAAAATACTTCACTTATTTTTTTTTTTTGATTCCTCTCCAAAAAAGGTTTTAGTGTTAGGTTCGATTTAAAATCAAAGTTTTTGTTGAATAGGTCCCTTAGTTTGTGTCTGGCAGTCTTCATACTTGCTTTTTTTTTTTAAATTCAGACTTTTCCAGTGATCACTGCCCAACAAAAGGAGAAAAAAGTAACTTATTCATTGATCACTCTTTTTCTCCAGTTTTTTTTAATTGAATGCCTCCAACATGGCATGCAGCCAAAAGACATTGGTGATGTTATGGTTTCTAATGCATGACTAACCAGACCAGTTTTTTTCCCCCTATTGCTTGAATTTGTCACCCAAATTTTTCTCCCTCAGCTTATGAAAGAGGGATGTGTTAAGGAATGATGATGTGAGATGAATACAATTTGCCTTTTTTTACTCTTTGGGTA
>OY735230.1:22077063-22097063 GCA_963457665.1 Thysanoteuthis rhombus | reverse complement strand
TTTACAGAATTCCTACCATGTCCTTGCAATGTTGCAGACAACGTTTCTTCAACATTTCAGGAAGATGTAAGAAGAACATGCATTATCTGAATAAGCACTTCTCAATTGAAGAAATATTCAAAGAAATTTTATAGCTTATATACAAATAGTCGTGAGAAGAAGTACTTTAATGTTTTCCCCGGAATGAGCGGGAATTTCAGCCAGAGCACTTAACAATATTATAATAACATTGCGGTTACATCTGGGATGTGTGGCTAGTTTGGGTTTAGAAAAATACTCAATTGCACTGTTACAGTAACCTACCCATAATATGACATATCCCCCAAACAAAATGCTACCTGTCTGCAACATCGCAAAAACATTCTGTGCAGACTGGATTGTCAAATATCGAACCTGACATGGTGAACCTTAAGGCAGAGAAACTATATCATCCATTGCACAGCTATCATAAAGCACACTTATCATACGTAGGCCTCTACGGTATGTATTAGGATTTGAATAAATGTAATCCATTTAAAGCAAAAAATGATTTTTAAAAATCAATAGTTGCTTATGATTGTAGTTCATTAATTTCTGTCCAAAACTAAATGCTAAATATATGGTTACAACAGAATATTTCTCTTATAGGAGTGGTTCTCATTTTGAATATTCAAAGTTTCAAAACCACTGTGTTGATATATTAATTGAGTTTTGACTAGTTATTCTTCATTGTATTGTTGGACTTTTATTACAACATTCTTCCTTGGAATGGCCTAAAAAGCAGCAACAGCAGCAACAACAGCAACAGCAACAACAACAACAATAACAATAACAACAACAACAATAATAATGATAATAATAATTTTTTATTTAACCTTTCCAAGCATCTGGGGACCAGTTATCAAAAAAGCGATTCCTGAAAAAGTAAATAGGTCACCTAATCAAGGGGAAGCAACTTGGAATTTGGCGCTAAAACATATTACCAACATACAGGAACATATATATATATATATATATATATATATATATATATATATATATATATATATATATGTATAAAAAAAAAGAATTGAAAAAAATGGATGTGACATGCGTTCTAGAAAGTGATTCTACATTTTAGAATGAAGAACACTCAACGATAGCTGGAAGATACATGATTGATACGTTGTGAATAAGTAATCATATGGACGAGGAAGATCGTCTGACCATATCATACATGATGATCATACTTTCCTCTTTCGATATACAGAAGATAATGCCTGAAAGTGCTTGATCAAAAATTGGGGGGCAGTCTCCAGCAGTTCACTAACCACAACATTCACTTTTACAATGAGGGCTTGTTGAAAGGCACTGCATGCTGTTTTTTGAAGGAATAGTTGTAAAAACTTGCAAATGTTTTTTTTGGTTTAACTGAAAAAATTTGCCTGCAGGAATCTCAGTTGTCCATATGTTAAATTATTTATAATTGGTATCCCTTATTGACTGAGATGAATAATGCTTTTCATTCATTTCTCACTGCTCACAGCCAGGCCAGTTGGAGGGGGTCCTCAGTTTGCATTATTGAGCATTGTGTAAAAATCAGTCTTCTCCTTGAAAGGAATAACAGCCGGTTATCTATCTTGGTACTGATCAGACTCATTGTTGCCTAGCTCTGGTGATTGTACGAAAACTGATGTGTCCGACACGATTTTGCCAGGTCCATGACAAAACCTCCACAGGACAAAATTCCCTGAGGACAAAATCTCCTTATGATAACCACCCCCCGGACAAAATCCACACCCACACCAAACAAAAACACAATGCATAATAGATAAAAAAATAAAAAATAAAAAAATGAAGCAGATTTTTGTTTAAAGTTCTCAATGATTTTTTTACAAATCTACTTTTTCTGTTTTGTATGAAAATGAAAATTAATGCTTTTTTGGTCGCCATTAATTTTGCATGCTTTGGGTAGTTTTAGTATAAAATTGAATTAATGAAAACTAATTTGAATTTTATCTTTTGATGTTTGAAAAAATCCAATTAAAGGTAAAAAAATCTTTTTTTAGAAAATTCGATGTGCCACTAGAAATCTTTGTAGTTAGTATGAAAGATGTACAAGAAAAGCATGGTATTTTTCTGCTTGTACTATTCATTAGTACAAAATACTTAAATTATTACTAATTCTATTCTTTCTGTGATAAATGATACAAAGTAAAAAATAAAATCACAATCGACAAAAAATTTACAAATGAATACAAAATTAAATTGCAAAATTAGTACAAATTCAGTTAAAATATTAGTACTAGTGTTCGCATTCTTGACTGATGCCTTTTGACTGATCAACATTGTAACTTCCAGTAGTTCGTACTTCACTGCTTGCATTTTGACTATTGTCTTTTTGTCCTGATATCTTTTGCTATTGGGTCTGTGAGGTCCAGATGAGTGAGGATAATAATGGTAAGATCTACCATCGAAGTGGGTTTGTAAGGAAATTATTGGAAACTCTAAACTAATTCTGTTCTATTTTTCACTAGTTGGGGTTTTGTCTGGCATAGGGAGTTGTAACTGGTGAGGCCTTTTCTCAATATTCCAATTTGGCCGTATGATAATGCAACCGAGGAAGGCTGAAGGATTATAGAGATAAAAAGAAAAAAAATTACAAAGATGAGAATATTAGTGCAAATAACTTGAAGGTTTGCTTAAAGGTCAGGCCGAAGGCAGAGCTAGTTATAGGCCCAGACTAGATGGGAAATGTAGACCCCATTTTACACTGCTCTTTTTCTCAGTATTTTTTTTTTTGTATCAAAGTTCAAATCATTTGTGAATAAAAAGTGAAAGTGAGAAGGGTTTTGTGTGTGTATATGTAGTTGAATCTACCGACTTATTGAGAAAATTGTATATATATATGATTTTATTTTCAATAAATAATACTATGTAGCAATTTCATTGTAGATCTGAGCCCTACCCAAGGCCTCTTGAAGGAATTTCATCCCTGGGTACAGAGCTTCTTTGGGGTTCCCTTCCCTTCTTGATAAGTCATCTTGTTTTTATCCACTTCAATATATACAAACATTTTCTGTGATTCCAGAAGATTCCCAGGGCCCCTTTTGGCTCCTAGTACCCTTTTAGAACCCCACCCCATACTTCAGATACAATGTATCCTTTGCACTCCCCTTTCATTGGCCCTGAACCTTCCTAGCCATTAGCCTACCATGGCCAAATCAGTTGACGCAACATCCTGTGAAGACTAGCAACCAGAAAGAAACTGTCAACCGAAACTGGCAACATAGGTTTCTTCAATTTTCAAGTAGGTCTGGTTGGCTATCCATGTATGCATGAAACATGAGAACAGGCCGCACAAACTGAGTTAGAGGGCCAAAATTTCAAGTATTTACCTTTTATGATGTTAAGAAAAAATTTTGTTTTGTTTTTTATAAATTTCCCCCTGAATAGTTTTTTAGTGTGTGTGTGTGTGTGTGTGTGTGTGTGTGTGTGTGTGTGTGTGTGTGTGTGAGTGTGTTGGAAGGGATAATTTGCAAGTTTATACTAAAATGATCACTTAGTTGATCTCCGCATTCAATGAAGATTTAGATTTTGATCACTGCAACACAACAAAATGCCACAGAAGGAAATCATTATAATTGATCACCCCCTCCAAAACAGCATGCTGCCTAAAGACATTGTTCATGTGACAGTTTCTATTGAGTGACTAATGAGACCTATTGGATTCGAGTTCAAATCTCGTTGGAGGGTATCCCTTTGGTTCTGATTTCAAGCCGCTTGTTTCAATAGCCAGAGAATCTTTGACCTAAAATATTGGGTTAAAAAGTAATAATAAGATGAGAGGAAAACTAGTTAAAAATGTATTACTGAAAACATTCCATTTAAGAATTCAAATAACTTAACTCTATTGCTACTAATACAGTAAAATAGTAAACAAAAAAAATAGCAATATGGACAAAACCCCCACCGGACAAAAAACACACTGGACAAAAAACTCACACAACAGGACAAGAATCCCACCCCACCAGACAAAAATCCATTTGGTAAAAACTAATTGAAGGTTAAAATTTTCTTTTTTCTTCAAATTCAAAATGTTATTAGAAACCTCCATAGTTCACATAAAAGAAATGCATTGTGTCTTTTTGGATTATTTTATTTAAGACTATAAGAGGTTTTAATTACTACTAAATCAAGTTACTTTAATAATACAAATTCAATTAAAATATTAGTACTTCCGGGTTGACATTCTCGACTAATGCTTTTACTTGTAGTGGTCCATACAATCAAAGTGGATCTGTAAGAACATTATTGAAAACTTTTAAAAAATTCTTCTTTTTTTTTTCTTACTATGTGGCATTATTGTCAGGTGTGAGTAGGGTTTGTGTCCATAGGGGGTTTTGTCATGAACCTCAAAAAATGATATGGTGGGAATAATCAGAGGAATAGGGGTAACAGTATGACAGTAGATTAGGATCCTGCCCAGCCATCAGTCTCTGTGGCTGAATTGGTTAACACATTGTCATTGTGAGATAAGATCCCAGGATATGGGATGCAAGTTTAGATTGGATAAAACAGTATTCAGTTTAACACACACTGATTGTTTCTTTATGGCTATTTGTTATAATACAAAACAAAAACCAATAAGACTCTAGGGAGCTAAATCCCTTAGACTTCATCTGACCCAATCAAAAATCATTTGATAAATTGGAAGAAAATATGCTGGGTATGATTATGTAATGTTTTATAATGATGGTATCTTATAATGCGTGAATTCTAAGATGGAGTATTTTGATTATCAATTCTTGGCTAGTGCTCTCTTCTCTTAATTGAGATGATTGAGGAATAACTGTAGCATCAAAATTTGAAGTCATGTAAAACAATTTTACATCGGAGAATAAATATGGTCAGAATAAATCCTATTTATGATGTCAAAAAGGTCAAAAAAATTTTTTTACCAAAAATAGGAAAATAAACATTTTTAGAAAAGAACAAGTGGAGTACTGAGGTCAGTTTTTGAGAGACACTGAAATACTCAAACACATGCATACATAAATAATAAAAAAAAAACAAATAAAAACACTCATTTAAAAAAGGATTGAACCCTTTGACACATTTGGTGGCTATGGTTTTTCAATTGTAAAATTTTTCTCGTCATCAAATTATCATTTTGTCAGCAAATCATAGACACCTACGGTTGAGTTGGTAATAGGACTGTACAAACCATTTTGACCCTTTTCTAGAGATTGAAAAAAAAAAAATTTTCAGAAGGGGACTTGTGGAGTACTGATGCCAATTTTCGAGTCTGTAGACAAAACGTCATGGCCAGGAGCACTGGAACACTCAAATGCATAAATGAATACACGCAAATAACTGAAAGTATGGAACCCATTGCAACCTTTGGTGGTTATGGTTGTTCTGAAAATAGATGCTTATATGAAATGTCTGCTTTCAAATTATGTATAACATAGACAGTGACTAGTCCGAGAGAGATAAAGTTATTACTTCTAGACTAAATCATGTGGGTACAATTTAACAGACACCTAGACTTCTGACCTAATGGATATTAAATGCAAAAAATCAACTGTCAATTCCCTAGTTTCGAGCTGAATGAACAAGTGAACGAATGCTATAATCAAAAAAGGTGTAATGTACTCCCAGGAGGTTTCATATTTGCTGTGATGGAAATGGGTTTTTGGAAACTAAGTATATGGTAAGGCTGGGTTTTGGGAACAAGGTAAATGGTAACGTCACAGTAAGTAGATATTGAACTTCCAAAAAAAAATAACGGAAATTGAGAACTTGGTTTACACCCCCCTCCTTGTACTCTGCGCATTAAGCATTTTTTTTTTCTAATTTTTGTAATCTTTTTTCTTAGAATTAAGTATAAGTAGTCTGAGCCATAAACTCTATCCAAGGACCAAAAACCTTTTTGACAATTTCCGATCGATGGCATGAACATCAGATGGTTGTTCATCAGAGGGTCAAAAAGAGTGAAAGCCTTCATTTCAGGTAACCTGCTAGTTGTCCCTGAAGTCCTGTCGAAGAGATCAAAGAAAGTGATGCCAACAACCACAAGAGATAGGACTGAGAGGGAGAGAGAGAGAGAGAGAGAGATGGACATTTATGGCAGATAGGCAGATAACATGATGGGATGGAGAGAGAGAGATAGAGAGGGAGAGAAAGAGACATGGGCATTTATGAGAGCATTACTGATATGAAGGGACTGAGACAGAGAGGAAGAGAGAAGTGGGAGAAAGAGAAAAGGAGAAAGAGAAAGGAGATGAGAGAAATATAAAAAAGAATGAGAGTAAGATGGTCATATATATATATATATATATATATATATATATATATATATATATATATATACATATACACATACACAGTATATGTGGTACAGATCAGGCTAGCAGTAAAACATAATATGATAATATATTAATTATATAAAGCCACTTCTGATATGTAATGGATTTATTTCATAGAGAGCTCGATAATACAACTTTTTACTATTGAAGTCAAGTTGTTTTAGAGTAAAACTGGAAATAAATAGTAGATTGTGGATTCGCTACACAAACTAGCTCATGTTTCTGCCCTATTCGGGCCTCATCGGGCAGAAACATAGATATATATATATATATATATATATATATATATATATATATATATATATATATATATATATATATATGAATAGCAATTGTGAAAAAATAGCCTTTATTTCACACAACAAATACTCATTTTTCAACCTTATCTCCTCTCTAGTCAATTGTAAAATAATGGGATTCTGATCAGGATGCTATGCAACAACATACATTTAACCCAATAATCTATTGATCATATAGATTAAACATTATACAGCAAAAATTTCAGATCAAAATTCAGCTGCTAACTGTGTGATCCAAACTTTTGTGTGATATACAATGATTTCAGCCATGGGTATCCGTGGAAAAGAAAATACTGGCTCCGTGACGCCCATGATAGAGAAATGTGGCGGAACCTGGGGAAGGTCTATGTCCAATGATGGACGTTAAAAGACTGATGATGATGATGACTGAATCTGGCTTTATCACCAAGGATGAGGAGGTTTGGAAGTTGGATCCTTATTGTCAGTATACAATAATCATCATCATCAGTCTGTTAGCATCCGTTGTTGGACATAAACCTTCCAAAAGATTCGCCAGACCTCTCTATCATGGGTATTGCAGAGCCAGTACTTTCTATATTTATCTAGCCTGTCACACCATCTTACTTTCTGTTGGCCACAGCTACGCACCTGATCTCTGGAGATCCATGTTGTGAGTTGTGATGTCCATCGGTTTTCTGTCATTCTTGCAACATGTCCAGCCTATTGGAATTTGAGTTTTTTTTACAGTTTCAATGATGTCTCAGAGTCCTGTCTTTTTTCAAATATACTATGCCGTCCTATGATCTCTCCATGTGAGGTTGAGCATGATTCTTTCAAGTGCATGTTGCATGGTTCTCAGTCAATCTTTTGGTTAGGTTCCATGTTTCAGCCCCATAGGTGACTATCAGTAGTATACATTGGTTGCATACCCTTCCTTTTAGGATTAGTGGGATTTTCTTGTTCTTAAAAGTCTAACTTGTTCTACCAAAAGCTTGCCAACCTATACCACCCAAACTTGATGTTTCAATATAAAAGGACTGTATTATTTGCCGCCAATGTTCACTCCATCATGTCACCCAGGGGCTTGATCAAGCATCTCCATTAACAGTTAAGTGCATCATCTGACATCTAGATATTGCTGTGGGTTGTACGTGCTATACAATACAAATGGACAGATGGAATGTTATTGTGTAACAGGGTGGTCACTAAGATATATTCCGAGTATACACTTTTAACCCTCCCCAAGAAATATATGATTTTTTTTCATTTTTTTCCAAGTTCTTCTCCCAATTAGTTTTTTGGCGGGGGATTCAATATACAATGTAAGTTTATGCTAAATTGGTCCCTTAGTTCTTATCCGGTAGCATTCAGGCTTGTTTTTAGACTTTATATTGAGTAAATAACCGTACATGTTCAACATATCAGTAGAAAATGTAATTTTAGTTCAACCAATCAAGAGAGACGCAAAGGACTCGGCTCAAGACCATTACTGGCAGTGGTGCTCTTAGGGTTGTCACCTGTAGTGTTGCTGACTCAAAACTTTTCATTGGCATCCAAAAAAAGTCGAAAAATGTCAGAATACGTTTAAAAAAATTAGCCTTTACATGGCCATTTTAAATAGTTGAAATTGGCTAGATTCATCTAAAATGGCTAGAAAATAGCTAAAGATTGGCTAAAACCACTGAAAAATAGCACTAGATGTTAAATTTTCACACTGTCAGAACATCATGGTGTCACTGCTCTGATGGTGTCACCCGTTGCTACACCAGTGATTACAGGTTTTTGCATTATTTGAATTAAGGCTAGTTTGTATTTTTTCCAGAAAATCTCTCCACCCAGGTCATTCAAAGGTGGAATAATCATCGTCTCCTGATGCATTAACTGCACCTTTTCTCTCTAACTCATCCTTCAACTCAAGTCTTTGAATTCTTTTCATTATTTTGTAATGTGACACACCTTTCTTCCTGGATGTTGAACAAACAAGTCTGGTTAATCACTCAACAGAAACCCTCACGTGATCAACATCTTTTGACAGCATGCCATGTTGGGAGTGATTAATTAAAGAATGGGGAAAAGTGGTACATCAGTAAATCTGTAATCTAATGATGAAAAAATGCACGAGTTACTTTCCTGGCCTCTCAGTGGGCAATGATCAGTAAAAAAAGTCTGAATTCAAAATGTTTCTCTTGCCTTTTGTTGCGCAGTGATCTCTAAAAAAATGTCTTTAAAAAAATGGGTGATTGGTGAGTAAGTTACTTCTCTCCCCTGTTATTGGATTGCAGGAAATTTTCAAAAAGCAAGTGTGAACATTGCCAGACACAATTTAAGGGCCCAATGTCGAGTTTCAATGTTAAGACTGAATTAGAAAAGTGTGACCTCCCTAAACAGTGCTCAAAATTTTCAGAGTGCTATGAGGAAAATGGGGTTGGGGGCGTCTGGCATGTACCCCCGGAAAAATTTTGAAAATCACGTATCCAAGATCGGCTGAAATTGCGTTTCAGGCATATCAGCTACTGTAATTAAATTTTCAGAGATTACATGATTCCTTCCATGCTTGTGAGAATTTATTAAGATGAGTGTGTCTCACACAGAATGCATGAGACTTAGAAAGTAATCAAGGGACCCATATATCATAAACTTACATTGTAAATCGATCCCACCGCTAAAAACCTCTTCAAGGTGGGGTATTTTGAAAAAACAAACAAAAACGTTTTTTCTTGACATAATAAATAAATGTTGGAATTTTCAGAACTTTGGCTTTATTAGTGTGGCCTGTATATGCAACACGTAGATAGATTAATGAATAGATAGATAGATAGATAAAAAGATAGATAGCCAAGCAGACCTACTTAAAAACTGAAAAAAAATACATGTTAATAGTTTTAGTAAGAGTCTTGGTTAACGGTTTCTAACTGAGACTATTACAGTCTCTGTTGATATGTTGAATAAGACTATTGTGGTGTCTAATAACTTTGTTCTGGATCAAGATGACATATTTGATTTCACTTTCTTCTAAGAATTGAAATTATAAATGTGTTATGTTGACATATTTTCTAATCAAATTATGGTTTAAATTTACATATTTTCGTTGGGAATGAATTGAAAAAATTATTTTTCAGAAAGCTGTTAGTTCTGTACTTATTTTGGGTAATTTTTTCAATGAAAAAGGGCGAGAGGGAACCATCCAGACCTTACAGAGAATTTCATGAGATAAAATAAGAAAAAATGATCACTGCACAATTTGTGGATCCTATATTCTGGTCTGAGCCGGCTCCGATGATATCAATTCACACTTAGCAAAATCACTGCAATTGTGTCGTTTCATCTCTGCACAAAATGAAAATAATCGCTGCACATTTTGGGACACACTGCACATTCATTAAACATCCTGCAGAATTTTAGCAAGCTTATCATTTTAAAAAAGATTTGCCAACATCTGATATACCGGCCGTAAGCAAAGAACATTCTGAAAATTCTTAGATTTCAAAGCCGATGCGTCAACAGGGGCAGCTTTTTCTCTGGTTGAATATGGAATTTGCCAATCTTTCCACAATTAAAGAAGAAATATTTTTCCTTAATTTCATTTGGCTTCAAAATTGGTAGGAATAGGTTGAACCCTTTCAAGTCTTCTTCGGAGAAGTTTTAATGCCATCAGCAAAAGTTCACTGCTTCAAAATTAGATTATGCGGGTTTGGTTAGTCACTCAATAGAAACTGTCATGAGGCAGCATGCTGTATTGAAGGTGATCAGTTGAAAAATTAGAAAAGGGGTGATCAATGAACAGGTTATAGAAGAATAAGACAATAAACAAATAGATGGAACAGGTCTAGATGCGTATATGTACACATACACACACACACACATACATATATATAAATAAATATATATATATATAAATAAATACATACATACATATATATATATATATATATATATATATATATATATATATTATTGAGCAGTGATCACTAAAAACATTCAGAATTTTCTAAAAGCTAGCATGAATACTGCCAGGTACAAACTAATTGACCAATTTAGCTTGGACTGACACCCCCACCCAACTGTTTCTTAAAGATTTTACAGTGAGTAAATGATAAATTTTTAGCCTTATAGCTCCATTGGTGCAGCCTGTACGCATACATAGCTAGCCAGTCAATCAGCCTGGCCAACTTGAAAACAGGAGACACCTATGTTGACAGTTTTGGTTGACAGCTTCTAATAATTTGTGTTATTAGTGGGATATATATATATATAAGTATATGTGTACAAACACACACATACACACACACAGAACCTTATATATATATATGTAGATACATAAATGCATATATGTGTGTGTATATGCATATACATGTATATGAATGCATATGTATGTATGTAATTAATGTGTATTGGTGATGACGCATGTTCATACGTGTGTACATATCAGTGAATACACACAGTTATTCATATTCACAGACACCCAATATGTATGTGATTCAACTCATCCTTTCAGAAGTATCCGTTTAATTATCTATCTATATTTGTGTGTGTGTATAAAATGTACTATTTATGTGTATTTATGTACACATATCATACGTGCGCAATTTCTCTCCATATAGCATATGAATATATATATATATATATATCTGTATCTTGCATATATAGATACCTAATATTCAAATACACACACAAACACTGTCAGAGAAAATATATGACCTACAATACTATATGAATAAATCTGTGCCTGGTCAAGTGGAAACCAAGTCTCTCAGAGGTACACCAATTCCCTTTTAACTCAGCTGATCTTAAACACACACACACACACATACACACACACACACACACATATATATATATATATATATATATATATATATATATATATATATGTATATATATATAAATGTGTACTTGATTCTTGTAAATTTCATTTTATATGTTTATACATTTATATATATAAGAGTGCACCAATAATTTACCTTCTGTCAATGGTAAAGTTGCCAAAACTGACTAAGTGACCAGTACGCTTGTTTAAATAGGTTCCTTTGTAGGCACCTGAAAAAGGTTCTGAAATAAGTTCTCAGCAATGCGTTTAATTCGACAGAAAATGTATTTAATATTTTGCCGCCAAACTTTCAATGTTGCTGGAATGTGCCTTCAGGGTACAAACTTTTCATCAAAGCAAATTTTGTTATTTTGTGTCTAATCATCAAAGGCTAAAAGTGGTTTGTACAGTCCCATCACCAACTCAACCGTAGATCTGTAGGATTTGCTGACAAAATAATAATTTGATGATGAGAAAAATTTTGCAATTGAACACCCGTGGCCCCCAAAGTTGGTAAAAGGTTGTATCCTTCTTTATACACGCATGTGTTTGTTTATGCGTTAGAGTGCTCAAGCTCTCCCGGTCAAACTGTTTTGTCTACAGACTTGAAAATTGACAAAGCTACTTTGTGTGTTATAAAGCTATGGTTTTGTGAAATCTATTCATAAATATGAAACTATTGAAATACAACTTCGAATACAACACACATCATCATCATCATCATCAGTCTTTTAACGTCCATCGTTGGACATAGACCTTCTCCAGGATTTGCCACATTTCACTATCATGGGCGTCGTGGAGCCAGTACTTCCTGAACTTGTCTAGCTCGTCTCGCCATCTAATATTCTGCCGGCCTCGGTTGCGCATGTGATCTTGGGGGATCCATGTTGTGAATCGTGATACACAGGATCTCATTAAATCATTGGCTGAAAAGACCAGTAACCATACACATCTAAATAAGAATTTCTGTCAGCTAGATAAAATCAAAACAATCTGGATTTAGTTGATCTAATCTAGGTTTAAACTGAATTGGCAATACTGAGCTAGGGGTGTAACTCACATTTTGGTATGTCAGTCAGTCAGTAAGGGCATTCACTGCTAGAGATACCAGCACATCTAAAAATGTCACATCTCACATAAATTTGGTCTGCTAGTGTCTTTTTCTACATATATAAAAAAAAGTGTAAAGTAAGGGTTTGTGCAAAGGATTGTGTTTACAAAGTTTATTCAACAAAGAAATCTTTTTTATTGGAGTACCATAAGAAGAATATAAAGAATAAGACAATGAATGAATAGAATCAAATGGAATAAATCTGGTTAGTCGCTCAATAGAAACAGCCACTTGACCAATGTCTCTTATCAGCATGCAGTGTTGGGGGTGATCAATTAAAAAATTGGAAAAAAGGGGTGATCAATAAATTACTTCTCACACCTCTTGTTGGACTAGAAGAAGTCCAAATTTTCAATAAACAAGCGTTGCTGCTGTCGGCCACAAACTTTGATGACGGGCAAAATGTACCCCACAACCTCCAAGTCAAGCAAAGAAATTCTGTGAGATTTGATACTATTTGTTTTTTCTTTATTATACTTATCATTTATCCTATTTATCATTGATTTATTCCATTATTTATTTACTATTTATATTTCAATTCATTATTGATCAATTATACAATTTATTTCTCATCATCAATTCCATTTTTGATTTATTCTATTATTATGTATTATTTATTTTATTCATTATTGATCAGTTATACTATTTATTATTTATACTTAAGCACAGACCTCATCTCATACACACACTCACACACACACACTCATATAACTCTTACAGTAATGTGATTTAGATTTACAATGCTTACTTTCCGAGTAAAGATTTAAATCCTGACCCAAATGAATCTTTTCAGTATGTCATTTATAATTGATCAAATGTTCGACTACTGGTCGATCGATCGATCAAGTGGTTAGGAATAAATTAACAAAACTTTTAGGGAATTTTTTTTTTTCTCTTGTTTTTTTTCTTTGGTTCTAATTTCCACGGAGAAATCTCCCTGGAAAGTTCCATTAAAGCAACTGATCATTCAGGTTCATCACCTGCAAATTCTACCAATTTAGAAATTATAATTCCTTAATTTTCTCTCTTTGTCCCTGTCTATCTTTCTCTCTCTTGTTCCGCTCTCTTTCGCTGTCTCTCTCTCTCTCATTCCCTCTCACACTCATTTTCTCCCATCTCTCTCCCTCTCTTGTGCTTCTCTCTTGTACCTCTCTCTCGTTCTCTCTCTCTCACTCTCTTTCACTCTTTCTTATTTCTCCCTCCTTCTCTCACTTTCTTGTTCCTCCCTCCCTCTTTTTCTCTCACACTTTCTCGTTCATACCCCTCTCTCCCCCTCTCTCTCATTTCTCTCTCACACTTTCCTGTTCTTCCCTCCCTCCCTCTGTTCTTTCTCACACTTTTTTGTACCCACCTCCCTCTCACTCGTTCACTTCTCTCTCTCGGCCCCTCTCTCCTTGTTTTTTTCATTCCCAAGAAGGCCTGTGGGGATTGGAGTAGGTGTCAGTTATGAATAGTTTTTCAGCTAAAGTGCAGTCCGTCCATGACACTTCATTAAAAAATTCCTTATTTCCCTTAATTATAAAAAGAAATAGGAAGAAGCAAAATCAAGTTTCAACAAAGATTATAAAATGGCTAATTTGCAATTCTCTTGACTTTTCTTTTGGTTTCTTGGTATTTTTTTTTTGCACATAGGTGAATGTCATGCCTTAAATGCAAGTATTTATTGTATAAGTGTGTGAGTAAGGGAAAATGGTGTGTGTAGATGTGCATGTAATTAGTGTCTTTGCATGAATGTGTATCTTCCTCTGTGTGTATGATAGTGTGTCATGCCTTAAATGTGAGTATTTCTTGTACAAGTGAGTGAATTGAAGTGTGTGAGTGTGTCTAGGGGAGAGAGTGCGTGCATGTGCTTATGAGTGGTGTGTATGCATTAATGTATATCATTTTCAGTGTGTATGATAGTGTGTGTATAATCATGCGCACATGTAGACAGGGTAAAAAGACCAACCACCTTTGCAACTGCCTCACCTATCTTTTTAATGTTGAAATTGGTACTTCAGGACTTGAGGCTCAATCTGAGACTAGACGACATTTTGAAAAAGATCGTAATCACAGGGCTGATGATGTCATCAAAGAGGGCCTAGACTTCCTTTTAAATGTTAATGTATTCAGATATATAGATCTCGATCAGAAAAAATTGCATACATAAATAGAGCAAAGTAAGACCAATCAATTGACAATCTTTTGAGAAAATACTGGAAGTTGCATGATTGATTACATCATCAAAAAGGTCTGGGTTTTTTTCTAAATTGTGACTGCCTTTGGATATACAAGTCACAATCAGATACAAATTGCATATCTAAATAAAGCAAAGAAAAATCTACGAAATATAGTACGGTCTGACATAATATGGAAGAATTTCTATTTTGAAATTATGACATAATCATTTTTTGTTTTTTATCATCAGTCCTGCTACATAAAGTTTGCTCCAGCATATTCATCATGGTCATATTTCAAATACCATTTCTGTTATATTTTGCATCTTTTGTTTGCCCATATTAATAAAGTGAGAACATCTGTATCTTTTGAGGCCATCACAATGTCACTCTCTACCAATGAGGCATGAAGAACAAGACGCTTGTCAGCTTCTTTGTGGTTGCACTAACGAAGCATGGAACTGCCTTTTTTGTTACTGAACATCTTGAATCTCCAGCCATAACTAAGTGGGGATGATGCAGTAAGCTTATACCTTCTAGTTACTTGGCAATGAGTCACGTGAGTTCTTCCTTGTTTTTTTCTGCTATTTAGAAAATCTGGCCATTTGCCTCCTTGCAACATACACTGGTTGAATCCGTCTAACCCAACTCTTGCTCCTGATTCTCCTCTTTCTTTTTTTGTGCCAGCCTTTATACTGTCCTCTTTCTTGGTAGAGTAACAAACTGGACCAAACTCTTTAGCCATTCGTGGTAAGTTTCCTCTGGCCGCGTGGAAAGAAATGCAGCCAGACCATTGATGATTCAGGAGCATGTTTTTGGTGTTTCTTCACAAATTGAGTTAGATACGGTGATCAGATAATTTCTCAGTGATACCTGGTCTGACTGTCTGGGGTATGCATCACTTACGGCTAAAGCTAATGGCTCTTTGTTATTGGGTATTGAAATGCCTCTTCTAAGCCAATATTTTGCAATGATCTGACCAAATGCTTGGCAGTCTTCCTGTAGTACAGATTTTGTGTTTTTTTTGTTTTTTTTCTCAAAGGCCAGTCAGTATTCAGCTTTATACTCTCAATAAGCTCAATAAATCTTTTTCTGTTGCTTTTGAGTGATCAGATAATTTCTCAGTGATACCTAGTTCGACTGTCTGGGGTATGCATCACTTATGGCTAAGGCTAATGGTTTTTTGTTATTGGGTATTGAAATGACTCTTCTAAGCTAACGTTTTGCAATGATCTGATCAAATACTTGGCGGTCTTTCTGTAGCAGAGATTTTGCATTTTGTTTTTTTTCTCAAAGGCCAGTGTTCAGCTTTATTCTATCAATAGGCTCAAAAAAAATCCTTTTCCGTCGCTTTTGAGTTTTGCTGACAAAGGTCTTTCCAGAAGGCAGAACATTGAGAATATCACTCATTATAGATTTTCTTATTTCTACCAAAGTCTGATAACATTTTAGTGAGCATGGCCAGCGTGGTCAGGAGAATTCAAATCTTGCACAGCACCATTTTCACACCATTTCCTTACCCACAATAACACAGTTGTCTGGGGAGGGTGAGATGTGTGGGTTGAAATGTTTCTTAAACATCCGCTATATAGCTGTTGGGGAATTTGTTTTCATGATTTCGGATTCTACTACTGTACTGACCAACAATCCATGCTGACTAAACTTCAAGCAGTCTACTGTTAGATTATCAAGAAGCCAACAGAGAACTCAACCTGTAATGATAGAAACAAATTTTTAAAATAAGTGTCGTTTTTGGGTTTGTTTTTTTTTTGCACCACCCTGTATAAAAAGTTTCTGGTGCAAACGACAACAGAGTAAACTTATGGTAATTAATAATTTTTGATATCTTCAACCTTGAAATACGAATACATTTTTGTACCAATATGTACCACAATCTTGGCCAAGTAGGTACTCCAGTGAAAATAAGTATTCATGACTATCTACGGATAGTGTTTCCTTTCTGTGATTTTTGTAATTTTCAGTGATAAAGAATTCAATTACAGAAATTCCATATTAAGAATCTCCTGTTTCAAAAGCTGCTTTGACTAAATTTCATTACTTTTTTTTGTAAATTATCCTGTATTTCATTTCAGTACTAACATAGTACCAATCAAAAATGACAGCATAATTTACAAATGAATTGGCACTTTTGAGATCAGAGTATCTGTTAATTCTGCCAGGGACAAAAGCATCTGTGAATTCAGTGAAGTATCTGTAAGCTCTGCTTATGATCAAATGTCAACCCCCGGCCCTCTGTCTAGGATCAGTGTAGTATCTTATGACTCATGGAAAATTGTTATGCACAAAGCATTATTATATACAGAGGAAGCCATTTATCATAATCACAGATAATGTAATCAAACGGTTATTGTTATCAAAATCAGTTAGTCCCAAAAACTTTATTTAAAATAACAATTGTTATTGAATTTATTATCATTATTAATTTTTTCAAATGAGAGGTTGTTAATATTAATGAATTTAATAACATAAATAAGTCCCAAAGTGATCACAATCTCTCTCTCTCTCTCTTGCTCTCTCTCTCTCTCTAGAAAATCTATTTTTGTTTTGTTAGAAACCATCAGTCCAAACTGTCAGCATAGATTTCTTCAGTTTTTAAGTTGGGCTAGCTGGCTTTTATGTATCTACCATGCATACAGGCCGCACCGATGGAGATAGAGGGCTGAAGATTTAAACAATCACTCCTTATTATGTCTAGAAAATTTTTTTTTTTTCAAAATCTCCCCAATTTGTGATATGAGTCTATCCTAAATTGGTCCTTTGGTTTGTGTCTGGCAGCATTCACATCTGTTTTTTGAAAATTCAGATTTTTTTTAGTGATCACCGTCCAATAAAAGACAAGAGGAGGAACATTCATTAATCACCCCATTAACAATTGTTTAATTGATCACCCCCAACATGGCTTGCTGCCAAAAGACATCGGTTACATTACAGTTTCTATTGAGTGACTAACCAGACCTGCTCCTCCCTTATTTTACTTGAGCTATTTATTATAATCCATGCCTGGCTTGATAGGCTTTTTGAAGCATCAACGAGCCCCATTAATTGTACATTTTGGTAACATGTTCCTGATTCTGTCTGTTGCTAGCATCTCACGATGCTGGTTCAGGGATTAGATTTTGCCATTTAGATGAAGAGCTGTTCGTCTCCGAACTTGGTTACCAACCGATGCTGAAAAGCTCAGTCTGCCCTGCTATTTATCTATATCTATACAGAGGAGATGAATTGACATGCCTTTCCCGGGGGCATTGGTACAAAATGAACAAACTCTCTCAGCCGGAGTTTGAACTTGGTTCACTGATTCCATTTTCTGTGCTGCCAAAAATTAGGCTCTCGGCACATAGCATAGAATTACTTCCTGGAATTCACTTTTCTAAACAGTTGTCTCTAAGGATGAAAAAGTAACAGTGTGATTGAGTTGGAATTGGCACCAACCTATAAAAGAAGAAAAAGATGGAGACAAAGTTGAAAGAATATTGACTGAATGCGTTCATTGCCCTTACAACTTGATAAGAGGTCTAGGCAAGTTCATAATGTTAGTGAGAGTTCACCCAGAGGTCTGCATGCATAGGTGAGAGTTCATTCATAAGTTATTTGGATGAGTGGATATGGACATCTGCGTTTGAGTCTTGAATAGTATTATGCTTAGGAATTGTTCCCTGTAGAACTAACTTATGTATATTAGTTTTGGTACCAGTTATATAAAGGAAAGTAGATCCTAGACAAGGCTCGACACAATGAAAACTGATTGGTTCAAAATTGTATATATACTAGCTATATATATACTAGCCAGGAAATGATAGCAAATGATATTTCACATAGATTTCAGTTAAATAAAAATGGGGGAGGTCACTAAGAGTAGGAGAGGGTGCAAAACAAACACTGAACTCTATTTTTACTTTTTGCCTCTTTTACGTCAGAGCAAAAGATAGACATCAAAGAAACTCCAAAGAAAGTGGAGGATATCTAAATATAATCGTCTGATTCTGAAATCATCGATAATTTTCAAAAATGAAGGATGAGAGCAATTTTGGATGAGAGACTTGCAAGGAAAAACATTTTTATAATAAATAAGAGATTATACTCAATTTTTTCATGTACTTATAAATTGAGAGATAGAATTCATTCTGACTGACCAAATATGTCCACTTCTTTAATACATAACTGTCACATTGAAAGAGACAGACATACTGAGAATAAACGAGATGAGAATTCAAGTTGAAAATAGAACTGAGAAGTATGCAACGTGCACATGAGAGAATCATGCTCAACCTTACATGGAGAGATCACAAGACAGCACAGTATATAAGGAAGAAAACAGGTGTCCGTGACATCATATAAAAAACTCAAATGGCAATGGGCAGGCCAGGTTGTGAGAATGAAAGATAACCAATGGACATCACATCTCACAGCATGGATCCCCAGAGATCACATAAGAAACAGAGGCCGACAGAATACAAGATGGAGAGATGAACTAGACAAATTCAGGAAATACCGGCTCCACAACGCCCATGATAGAGAATTGTGGCGAATTCTGGGGAAGGTCTATGTCCAACGATGGACGTTAAAAGACTGATGATGATGATGATTTGGCCTTTGCATTACCGGCAGCTGTTTAGCCAGATGGTAAAAGCAAAGCTAGGTTGAAGCGGCTACCCAAACATATATATATATATATATATATATATATATATATATATACATATGTATATATGCATGTCTTTATGTGTATATGTTCATGTACAGTAGTTATATTTAGGAATATGATGGTTAGTGCCATAATAAGAAACCTGACCTGTTTTTTTGATTTTCTGAAACAGGGCCATGGTAAAACAACTGACAAACTCCATCATAAAGAATAAAATCACCAATACAAATAAAAATAAATCACTTTTAACAAGAACTTTAAAACATTTATCAAAGTTATACAACAACATATTAGAAATACATAGATCAGATTAAAATTGGCTTGAGTGATATATTGACCATGTGGCGACAGATTATTTCACAATAAGTCTCTATGTGATATAAAGCAATTCATAATTAATACACACACACACATATATGTATATATTGTCTAGGAATCTTTACAGCTTTAAACACTAAAAATCATTTCTAAAAATTTTTGTGTTACTTCAGTCACTTATTTCCCAATATCCGTCTATGTAATATATGTAATAGATTGTTTTTTTTATGCTTTACACATACTTCAATATACTACTATGTGTAAATTTTTTCTTTTGTTGGGATAATCAGTTGTTTTCCATGTAACCGTTTTGGGGATTTCAAAATAAAACAGTTATATTAACATGACGCCCC
>OY735230.1:22022063-22072063 GCA_963457665.1 Thysanoteuthis rhombus | reverse complement strand
CACTTCATCAATACTGCCTTGAATACATATCTCTTTTTTGTTATAGTTTCACTCTCTTTCTCTCTCTCTCTATCTTAGAAACATACACACACACACAATTTACTGCTGTCTCTTTACTTCAAGTACAACTCTCTCTCTCAAATTCCATCTCTCTCTCTCTCTCCTGTTTTTTCTTTTGTCGAATCTCATCTTAACAATACCCCCTTCACTCTCTCTCTCTCTCTCTCTCTCTCTCTCTCTCTCTCTCTCTCTCTCTCTCTCTCTCTCTCTCTCTCATTCTATATTTTTTCCTCATTCTCATTTTATCAGTATGCTTGCCACACTCACTTCCTAGCTGGCTGCTCCTTATACTTGCTCTTGAGCCAGACTTATCTAAGCTTAACAAATACCTATACCCCCCCCCCCAATATTTTTTTTATCTATCCCTTCTCTTTTCTACATATTTACTCTCACTTAGTCTGTCTCCAAGGCCAAAAGCCAACTTTACCCCCACCTCACTTCCTTGACAAAATGATAGCAGCTGCCTGGATTCTTTCAACAAAATGATGATTGTGAGAGTGAACTGAAACATAGGTGAGTCCCCCCACCCCAAGTCCCACCTCACTCTTGTGATGGGTCATCTGATATCTTGGAGGGCTCCAGTAGGCTCACCAAGAAAATATTTGGGGATTGGTGGCATTCCCAAGATGATGTTGATAAAAGTGTGAGAGTGAGGCAAAGGGGTTTATGTCAAAAAAAAAAAAAAAAAAAGAAAGGAATTGAGAGAATTTAAAACAAAATAATATAAAAAATGAATAATAGGGATGAAAAGGGAAAAATGTGGCTGGTAAAAAGAAATGAATTATTGAATGAAGAGCCCAATAAAAATGAATGAGTTGGGGGCCGAAAAATGCCCAAAATTGTAAGGTTTGTCCAGTGCCTCTCTGATTGTTGGACAGCGCTTCTCTGATCTTTGAACAGTATTGACCACTGTTGCAAGGGAATAGAGAACCTCTAAAAAATATTGACTGGGAAATCAAATTGTAACCTATCATTTGGTTCATTTTCACTTGTTTGTAGAACTTGGTCCTTCAGTTTCTACAAGGCTAGGGCCTGAGAGATGGGGTGCACAAGGTACATTGTGACTGATGCCCCCTTCCCCAATGCTGGCAAAGACTCCTTCTGTACGCCCAAAACAAGATGACTCATCGCAAAATGGAAACACCTCCTTAAGAAACTGTACCCACTGATGAATTTTCTAAATTTCTCGAATTTCTGAGATGAGCTATTATTATCAGTATACATTAATCTACTTAGATTATTGTCTTCATCTTGGTTGTTTTAATCACATCATTTCAGCCATTGTTCCCTCTAATCAATCCTGGATCAAGCAATCCTGGATCAAGAGAGAGAGGGAAGTATGCCAGTATGGTGTCAGCTTGGTACTTTTAGATCTAGCATGTAGTGCCATGAACTGCTTTTTCTTGTTCTTCAGCCATTCATATTAATTTAATTATATGTTGAATGTATACCATATTCATATAGTTTTTTTTTTTCACATTGTAGAAATTGTTCTTCTTCCCCAGAATTTAAGGCATTTTAGCCATTTTCAACAATAATCTAGCCAATCTCACTAAATGATTTATCTATGTTAGCAACTATAGAAGTGACCATGAATGTCCTCTTTTCCAAAAGACATGTCCTATTTTTTAAATGTTCAGATATGGCAACCTTTCAACAGCCGAAACATTGTCACTATAATAACCATGATTAGTACATAAGTCAAAATACCTATGTATATAAAATTGCTGAAATATTACACTCATGTAAAATACAATCCCACAATTTTGCTTTCTGATTCTGAAATTTTTCTCTTGATACATGACTAAATATGGTATATATCATATGGTACCAAATCCAATTCATCCAATAGAATGTCTACTTCTGTTTCAGTAAACATTGAACAATGGAATGATACTGGAGTGACCTCTCCAGGATGCCTTGTTGACAGAATCTACCTCTCAGCCTCGCTGATGTAGTCCAAAGAAAATCTTGGCCAGGTTTGTTCCTGCTAAATAGTTAATTATAAGACTTTTGGACTGGGAGTAAAGGTGCTAGAAAATTGGTTTTGTACCTGAATATAATTTAATTTAACACTTCATTGTCGCTAAGTACTGTGAATTTTATCATAATCACATCACTGTATTTAGGAGAGACGAAAATTGACAAGCTCACTGTCTTATGTCACGCATACTTCAACACATAAATACCACAATCATGAGCATCCCGGAGCTGGGGGGGGGGGGGATACAGGACATTCCACCCCCCCACCCCCCCACCATGCCTTGTTGGATCAGGCCTTCTCACCATGGTTGATAGTTATGGAAGTTGGAACCTTATAGTTGCTGGACAATTATGGTACAGTACGATTGTTTTATGTAACTCTAATTTAATATTTCCACATAAGAAGACTATTTTTATTCACTTAGTGCTCACTCCATCATTTCACACTTCAGTCAGGTCATGTATCTCCTTCGATGGGCAAGTGGACAATCTGACATCCACAGCTGGAACGCTTACCATGTAACAGGGTTGCCACTAAGATTTACTCTGTATGTATACCCTTCTTCTCTCCCTCCCTGGAAAATATACGCCCCCTCCGCAGAAAAGTGACAGTAGACACCTATGACCACAATACCAAATTTAAAGAACTTGAAAGTATAAAAAAAGGAAAAAAACTTACATCAATGGTGACCTTTAAGATCTCAGATCTTGATAGTGACAAAGGATGTGGCTGAAAGCATAAGATCTGAAATGTTTTCAGAGATATTACATAATTTACACCTTGACCTTCATTCTGCATTATGGAAACTGGAAAGGTTTAGCAAAAAGTAATAATGAAATATACAAATTCTTTGTCTGTGATCTGTGATCTTTGATAAAATATACCTCAACATTCATATATATATATATATATATATATATATATATATATATGTATATATTCATATATATATATATATATATATATATATATATATATATATATATATATATATATATATATATATATATATATATATATATATATATATATGAAATGAAGCCATGGTAAACAACTGAGGATCCTCTTGAGAAAAAATTTACTTATAATTCTTGTGTAGATGCAGAAACAAGTAAGTGAATTTTGGTTTACATTGTAAGGTCATTACTTCTTATAGCATAAAGATTTGTAGGCTATATGCATATATATTTCAAAATTACTTGTTTTCTGACATTGTCATCACATAATAAATGTTAAAGCTTTGAAATATCCCTGTTTCATTCTGTATTTTTGTTATTTTGATGAGGCTTTAAACCAGCAACACATGTCAATAAATTGTCAATTTTTCTGATAATTTTTCTTTCTACATCGTCATTAATATCATCTATATGGTACATGTAATAATGGTCCAAGTAAAATTGGCCCCCTTTAATAATGGTACCATTACTAATAGCCTAGGAAAAAAGGTACAAGCAGAAAAATAGGAAAAAATGTCCCTACAAAATAAATAGTTTATTGAAAATGAATATTAGCTGAAAATCATGTACTACCATTCTTTGGATGTAACAGAATCAAATTTATACTTTTAGATTTGACAGACCCATGGGATAGATCCACAGAATTATTTTTTAGAATGATTTGGATTTTCCTCTTTTTTCTATTTTAGTTGGGGCATTTTTTCATGTTATTATTGTAGAGAAAAGAACCAATTTCCATTAATTACAACAAAGAATTGCTTCTTTTTTTTACAATAATTTCAAATTGCTTCTTTTTTTTACAATAATTTGGACTCCTTCTCTCAAGCAAAAACAAAAAAGACTTGAAAACGTATTTTTTAAAATTTCAATAACATTTTTGAATAGGATGTTGAAGACTTGAAGAGTTCTGTGGATTCATTCCTATTTTTCTACTTGCGCCTTTCTAACCTGGACCATTATTCAAAGTGATATAACGTATTCATGATTATTTCTGTCAGATAATATATCCATTTCTTGATAAAAATATATATACATATATATATATATATATATATATATATATATATATATATATATATATATATATATATATATATATATATATATATATATATATATATATATATATATATATATATATATGTATATATATATATGTATATATATAGATAGATAGATAGATATAGATAGATAGATAGATAAATAAATAGATATAGATAGATAGATAGATGAATAGATAGATAAGTTTTTTGCCTATATCATCAAAACAAAGCCACAAGATTGGGTGTGGGGTATATAATGATCATAAAACTCGTTATAGTAGTAATGAACTCTTAGACAAGTTTTCTATTGCTACATGGTGGGGGGTGCTTCATTTTAGGATGGGAGGGTCTCCAGAGGGACTCAACAGCCAAGTGTATGTACCGGAAGTGATCCATGCCATAATCTGTAGTATCTGGCTGTCAGTTATGAGCTCGGAAAGGAGATGTGCATCACCGAGCTGTTACAAGCCCATTAAGAGGGCATGAGGGGAAGGAAACTAAGCAACTCTTGGTGCAAGATGCAGACAGATCAGTACAAAGAAGGACTACATCTTCTTTGGCCCTCAGGCCCCCCCCCCCACAACAACAACAACGGTAGCAATAAAGTGAAGAACTGAATTGAGATAAATTAAACTGTGGCTCCTATGAAGAAATATATTCAGGCGGACCCCTATTTTCAACTTTTGTTTTCTAGATTGATTTATTGAGAACAGTAAAAAGGTATTTTTGACCTTTAAAAATCATAATCATTCAAAATTTATTTCATTTTCACAAATTCTAATATATAGTTACGGTTTGTGTACAATAATTATGTCTTTCGATAGCTCTACAATGGATCATGTAGTTTTTCTGCAGAAAGATTCGATATGTCAGGTTTTAAAGAAATTCTGTTGCAGATTCCTAGGAATGTTTAAAAAATCACTGAGATGGCAGATTCAGCGTATAAAGGAAATCAGCAGCTTTGGCTTGAGAGATTAGAGCTTGGTAACCATAGCTCCAAGAGATTTTCTCATGAGCAGTTCAGTCAGCTGATCAACAAAATAATTCCATAGTTTTGTTTGATGACATTGCCCTCCTCCTTTCTCGCAAGGATTATCTTGAAAATTTATTTGGTGTTTTTTTATCTATTCATTGTAATGACCTTTAGATGAAGGTCTTCATTTGGATGATTAGATGAACAACAGCTCCATGACATGATTTGACCTGAAGGGACTTCAAAATCATGAATAAAGGTAATCAACCTGTGAAGGTCTGAAATAAATCTTATTCAGCCTTTGGCTTTTATTTTGTAGTTTCAACCATGAGCTTATTTAATCTAATATGCTCATCTTAATTGTTCTTTTTGGACTTTATAATTAGTTTTTTTGAGTTCCACATGTACTAAATATAGAATTATCAGTGTTATATGCTTTGCTGTAAAGTTTGGCCAATTGAGTTGATTCGGTCAATATATGAGGTCTGTCCTGAATGTTTACAGGCATTTTTTATACAGGGCTGGTTCATGCTGTTAAGGGGGCCCTATGCAGAATTTTGTTCGGGGCTCTAACCACCTAGATGGGACCTAAAAAAATTTGATTTCGGAGCTCCCACCGCATCTTGGGGGCCCTTTGGTGTCTGCAGAGCACTGGGCAGCCAATTGGTTCACTTGTGCATTTAGTGCGGCTCTATTTGAATGTCTCAAGAATTGCTTGCATGGCTTTGATCGAATTTCACAACCATTCAGAGAGGACCTTACTGCATATATGTGAGCAGACATTTTCCTGTAAGGTTTTTGGTAAAAGAGTACCCTAGTCTGTCAGCCCCCTTTCATTCCAGATTTGGCTCCCGTGACTTTTGGTTTTTGCTGTTGAAAGAGGGAAGATTTCAGACTGTGGATGAGTCATGGGAAAAGTGACTAGGCTGCTCATGGCAATCCTATTTGAGGATTTTTCAGACTGTTTTGAAAAGTGGAGGGATGCTGAGATAAGGGTGTGAGATCCTAAGAGGAGTACTTTGAAGAGGACTAAGGCACCATTACCATAGGTAGACTATTTTGGCGGTAATATCAAATGGCTGGATATTCTCCAGATAGATCTTGTATTTTCATTGAGCATTTTTGTTTATTTTTTTCCGTTCACCACCATTTTCTGGTTTACTTTGCCAGAAGAAGAAAAGAGACTCTCCAACTTTCCATGGATCATATGTCTGAAGCAGGCTGTAGAATTGATTGGCTGAAATGTTCCAGTAACGATAAAAGCAACAAAAAGAAGAGACCAATTGTCCAGGCAACTCCACAAAAAATTACAGAACATATCCTCTGTGCAGATTGTACACCTGAAGAAGTCCATCAAAGTGTTCGGCTGAAATGCTGTGGTTACAACAAAGGTAACAAAATGAATGAGTTCAACTAGACTGGGTGCATCTCTTGAAGAAGTTGCAAGTGTGATTGCACTGCAACAGCAGTTTGTTGATTCAAAGTGCGTGAGGTGATACGATGTGAAGCAGAATATGATACCTTTATGTAATTGAGACCACAGCAGGTTGAATGGTGCAAATTCCAATTGAATTGAAACACAAGTTGCCATGATTGACTGTCGGGAGGAGAATTTTAGATATTTTACCATAAAGTCCATTTACCAAGCCATCTGTTGTATCCAAATTATGAGTAATAAAAACACGTACATCTGGCATAAAGAAAGTGTCTGGTTGAGCATTATAGTTACATTGTAAATCGAACCCCACTTTAAAACCTTAGAAAATTAACTTTTCTCAAAATTGTTTATAAAGGTGACACATGGCATTAGAATGCATCAATTAGCATTGGAGTGTCTCTGATAGCCTAAAAACTGCAGGGAGAGAATTGGTGCCCATAATAAGAAGAATGAGAATAATTAAGTAAATAAAAATACTTTGAAAAACATTGAACACATAGCGTAGTGGTTAGAGAATCAGACAGAATTACTGCAAGTAATCTGAATGGTTCCAGGTTCAATCCCAGTATGAGACAATAATAAATTGAAAATACTACTACTGCTAAGATGGGAGTGTGGTCTATGCACCCTTGTCGGTTAAATTTAGGGTTTGGTTTGTTACTTCCCCACACCTACTAGATGATACCTGATGAAGGCCGTAGAGTACAATGGCCGAAAAGTTGTATGAAAAACAACCAAGATGAGGATGGTCTGAATAATAGCAATAATGTATTTGTACAATGTGTTACCACACTAATAATCTAAATAACTCTTAGAATAATAATGATAATTCAGAAAATTACAGGAGTTATTCTCACAAGATTTTAGAAGTCTAAAGTACCCACCTCCGCTTGGGAATTACTTTTAATAATGTAATGTATAATACACCATCTCTTTATTTACTCTTTAGAGAATTTGATATGGTTACCACCACGCTACGATGTTTTTTTGTTGTTTTTTTTTCTGTCAGGGCAATAATTATGTACATACATTGATAAGTCAGTAGCCTGACAATTAAAAGAAACCAGTTATTTTACATAACAGACATCTAATTTTCAACATAATATCTTTGATTGTAAGTACACCTAACTTAATACTTCTCCATTGATTATATGGATCGCACATTATACAGTAGAAATTTCAGATCAAAATTCAGCTAATGACTGTTTAAGACTGTGTACTTATTGATCCACCCTTATAATCTACGTGTTATTGCTGTTTAGCTTGTAAAATATTTTGTTAGACGCCATCAGCCAAAAGTGTCACCATAGATTTCTTTAGTTCTCATGTGAGTCATGCTGGCTGGCTGGCTGGCTGGCTGGCTAGCTATTTATGTGTGTGCTAATGGAGCTTGTGGGCTGAAAATTTAAATATTTACTCTTTATTTCAATATTTTTGTCTTTTGAACTCCCCTCCACCAGATTTTAGTGGGCGATCAGTTTACTATATGAATTAACACTAAGTTTATCTCTTAGTTTGTGTCTGGCAATTCTCAGGCTTGTTTATTGAAAATTCAGACTTTCTTAGTGATCTCAGCCCAGCTTATTCAACGATCACCGCCCTTTTCCAATTTTTTAATTGATCACCAACAACTGCTGTCAAAAGATGTTGATCATGTGACAGTTTCTATTGAATGACCAACCAGACCTGTCTTTCAATTAGTTATATGAATTCTCATCAATTCAAGGACTCTAAAAAAACCTACTCTGGTTGGAATGTTCATTTTCACTAACCTCTCTTTTTATTTTAAGGCATCACTTTGAGATCCTTCTCCTAGAGTGGCCATTTGAAACATCCACACCACCAAGTTTTATCAATCGAACATCCTCTCCCTAAACCAGTTTAGGAAGAAGGATATTCAAGTGTTCCACTTTGTGGATTAGGGCTTTCTTTATCTTAAAAATAAACACTTTTTCAACAAATTTCAATATGCTATTGACGAAGTCTGTAAGTACAGCATTTGTCTGAATAAAATCATGCTATAACCCTCACTAAGCAGTACAACCAGAGGTTACAGGAAGAAGCTACAAATTCAAACATTCACCAGAGTCAGAAAACAATTCTCAGACAAATTTACTCCCAACTGAAACAAGATATCAGATGCCACAGGCTCTTCTCCAAACATAAACATATTCAAATCAGATCTTAAAAAAGATCTCAGACACCGAATGTTTAAATACGGATTTTCAAACTAAATTATAAAAAGCAAATAAAATAGAAACTCAAAACCACAGTAGGATTCGATAGGTTGATTTTACTAATCTAATATAGTTCGCTTGAGATACAAAAGAAAAAATTATTTATTGATCAATGAATGAATGAATGGTCTCTGTTCTATCACTAGAGACAATGGAACATCCCCTCTATGGCAAATGCCCAGATGTCAGAGTACCCCAGTAGACTACGAGCAATACATCTGGCATCTGCTTGGTTGCAGAGACTGTTGGAAGGATGTCAAATTGAGGCACTGAAACACCTTAAGGGGGCTCAACTCCCTGCTTTGGAATTACAGTTGTCCTTCTCCTACAGTGGTTGCCTTTCCAAGGCTAGAGAGCCCAATCTGCCCTGCTTTTTTACCCGTAGCTGGGGAAGAAGGATTCATGTCTTCTCCAAGGGCATTAGTGCAAAGTGAACATAAACAGCGTTAACCGGAGTTTGATCTCAGGTCATTGATTCATTGTCCGAGCTGTTGCCGACTACACCAATCACACCTCTACCTACGATGCCTGGATAAAAGGGCTAAAACACGATGACCTTAAATCAGTGGTTTCAAAATTTTGAAAAGTCAAGGACCCTTTCTATGAAGGAATATTCTGGTGGACCCCTACTTTTAGCATTTAGTTTTTAGACTCTAACTAATGAACTGCAATAATGAGCAATTCTCATCTTCGGAAACATTTATTTAGAATTGGTTACATTTATTCAAGTTCCAATATATGATACAGGTCTGTGTACAATAATTATGTTTTTGGTAGCTGTGCAATGGATGATGTTTCTCTGCCTCAAGATTTGCTATCTCAGACCCAGAGAGAACACTGCTGTGGTCCCCTAAGCATTTTTTTGACAGATCTTCAGAGGTCCATGGAACCCAGGTTTGAAACCCTTGTCTCAAATAACAAAAAAAAAAGATGCCTGAATTTTAGTATGATATGGTTTGATTTTAACAAGAAAGCATAATGCCGACTTTCAGGTCCACAATCTTGATTACCCTTCTTGCTGATAGGCGGCCTTTTCACTTCACCAACTCTTTAGTATGATATGGTTTGATTTTAACAAGAAAGCAGTAAGATGAAATCATATCCAAGTAGTATAAATTCCTAGAGTACCTACAATTCATCTTGAACAGTAACCAGGAACAGGACTTCACTACACTTAGATTAAGCACCAATTGCGACTAATGTCACTGCTTTTGAAGTGCTTGAAATAACAGTACATTTTTAACACTTTAGAACTTCTCTAAGCATAAGTTCTCAAAAAAATTCTCTCATTATTTTACTAATGGTCAGGATTAGCCTATTAAACTACTCACCAGAATAAAAGAGTGCTTGTTACAGAGCAATGGTTGGGATTGTCTCAGAACAGGTGACTTCATGACTCGCTTGGCGTTCCATGAACCTAGCTTTTTGCCAAATCTAGTTTGCTCCAACAAACGTCTGACTTTTCTGGATCCATCCAAATGATTTATATTTTTTATGTATTTATACTTTCTCCAGGAATCTTGTGATTTTATCTCTCAACCATAGAACTATTTTGGACCAAAATATTTAAAGTATAGTAATTATCAGCTTGTCATGAAATAATGTATGTGCCTTTATGGCCTTCAGGCACACATAAAATTTGTGAAGAACTCCATTAATTCTTACTGATTCCAGGAAATTCATACATATACATATATATATGTGTGTGGGTGTGTGTGATGATTGGGTCTGGTTCATAATGCCGACTTTCAGATCCACAACCCTGATTATCCTGCATGCTGATAGGCGGACTTTTCACTTCACCAACTCTTTGTTTTCTTGACTTTTCATTTGCTTGAAAAATAGATAGACAATTTGTGTAACTGAAATGGCCTTTCTTTCATACTTTATAATTTACAAAAAAACGCCAGTTAACTTTCTTTTTCTATTGCTAAGAAAGAATTTTCTGATATCTAATATACTTCTATTTACTTCAATATGGTTGAATATGGTCATATATGTGACCTCCCAGTCCTTCACACATACTCTTTTCTTGTGAATAAAATACTTTAGGGTCTATTAATTCTGAGCCACTCATAATCTTAGATATTTCTATTAAGTCTCCCCAATCCCTCTAATTTTATAACAATGATAACTAACTCCTTTAAGCTATCCTCATTTCTCATACTTTTTAATTCTGGTACTCATTTGGTTGCTTGTCTCTGGAATTTTTCTGTAAGATTTTATCTTGCTTCAAGTACAGTGACTAGGCTTGTATACCGTACTCGAGTGCTTATTAGAAAAAGCTAACATTGGCACTTTCATGGAAAACCCATTGAGGAGAAACCTCACAAAGAGTTATGTGACTAATTTACCAACCATTGTTGAATTCGTCTACATGCATCTCTATAAGGGGATCTGTAGGTCAGTCAGTTGGTCTGTCAGTCAATCCCCACTTGTTAAGAATTGATTTTTGCAGCCCAGCATCTTAATCATGTTCTAACTTAGAGAATAAATTCAATTGAGTAGTTTCCACCTGCTACGTCAAGTTTCAGAAAAATACTCCAAGTATAGTTATCCTCCGATATAACGTGGTTCGCCATTCAAAGATACAATTATTATATTGTTACAGGCATCCCTGATAAAATGTTGGCAATATATATATATTATACAGATCAAAAATATCTATTATATTGATACAGGGATTCCCTTATACAACACTGCTCATTATAGCATGATTTATGCTATGTACATATATATATATATATATATATATATATATATATATATGTATATATATATATATATATATATATATATATATATATGTACATATATATATATATATACATATATATATATATATACATATATATATATATATATATATATATATATATATATTGAATGTAAATCTTCTCAATCTGTCACAGAAGAGAGATGTAAATAAAAGACTTATTGCATTGTCATAATGGTAGATGGAACTATGCACATCCTCCAATATAATGTCTACCATCATATCAAAGATGAAATTATTGTATTGTTACAGGCGTCTCCAATATAATTCAGTTTACAATATATACAACTTATATAGATCAAAAATATCTAATATTTCGATACATGCATCCCCTAGTACAACATGGTCCCTTATAACATGGTCCACAATATGCGTATATATATTATTCAAAAATGGATATATGATCCAACAGAAATGATTATAAGTTTTATGTATTAAGAAACGGATAAATGAACTGACAGAATGATCATAAATGGCATTATATTATATCAAAAATTATTTGATATGACCTCCCATTATTACATCGTGAATGTATCATTTGACCCAGACAACATGAATAGAATAAACAATTGAAGAAAATGGGTCTGCTGCAAGAATCCTATCAGTTGACCATTAAGAAATGGATTCATTTCTTTTAAATAGAATTGTCTGCGATGAAAAAAACAGATGGAGCAGATATAGACTGTGAATAAACAAAATGAGAATTTAGTGTTAAACGCAGTTATTTGGGCCTTTGCATTACCAGCAGCTGTTTGGCTCAATGGTAAGAGCAATGCTACATTGAAGCAGCTATCCTATCAGTTGCAGGCTCATTTTTCTAAATTGTTTATTCTATTTACTCTGTCTAGGCCAAATGATACATTCACCATGTGATAATAATAATATACATATATATATATATATATACATATATATATATATATAAAGTCAAGAAAGCTTTACAGCTTCAAACACTAAACATTAAAAAACTTTTTTAAAAGATTTTTTCGTATCATTTCAGTCACCTATTTTCCAATATCTATCAATGCAATTTATTTTATTTTCTTCTGTATTTTTTTTTTTTCCTAATTACCCTATACTTTGGTATAATGTTGTTAGGATCATCAGTTGTTTACCATGTAACTGTTCGAGATATATATACATATATATATATATATATATATATATATATATATATATATATATATATATTGAATCTGAATCTTCTCAGCCTGTCATAGAAGACTGATGTGAGAAAAAGTACATTGCATTGTAGTAATGGCAGGTGGAATGCGGACATGTTGTTGATACTTATATATTCTTACAAACTTGAGTAGCAAATGTTCTTGAATGCCAATGATTGACAGTCAAGTTACAAGAAACCACTGAGGGCAGTTGATTAAAAACATCTTCAGAGAAGTGATAAATGAATGTGTACTTGACTATGACTTATGAACAGATTTCACTGGGTGTGGTTATCAAGCAAGTGTTAAGTGGCCCTCAATGGTGAGAATTCTCAAGTAGTGTTCACTTAGGTTTCAAACTTGTTGGGTATCTATAGGGCTGAGAAGACCAAAAGACAATTATAAGACACCATCAACCAAAATTGGCTTTATGCAGTGAAAAATTCAGACCATAATTCAACTACAGTCACATCGATCAAAATGTTGTAGTAACATAATCAATGAGATACTGTCTACAGTTTTAGGAAGGATCATCAACATTCGAACAGTTTTTTTCGGCCAATTCAACTCCTTGATGTTTGTGTCATTGAACAACGTTTCAGCCAATCCATTCTCGGCTTTATGGCGGTAAACAGAATATTCCAATGGTAGCCATGCCAGAACATTGGATTCAGTTAATGTTGATTTCTTTTTCTTCCCTTGTTGAGCCTGGATTTCCATAACTTGTCTTTGTTGAGTAGTACAACAGCATTTGTGTGAGACATATTCAGTTATCACTTGATACAGGCTGCCTCCTTGATTTTCTTCAGTTTCCAACAGTGTTCCCTGTCCAAGATACAAACTTCTCTCTGGAGAGGGAAGTGTTTGCCTTTCCATCTTCAACAATGCTTGGCCATCCCAGTACACCTCGAAAAGGCCGTGGAATTGATTGGCTCTGGGTGTCCAGTTAACAACACAAACAACAAAAATGAATGAGAGTGATAGCTAAACCAATTTTGGGAATAATAATGACTTATTAATTAGAAAAGGTATCTGTATTCTTTTAGGGTCTTTTAATATAATGCATTCTAATTAGAAATGCTGTACTTATTTCAAATTGAGAAGAGGGAACAGTGAAAAAAGGCCTCTAAAGGAATAGATGAGGTTGAAGTTTTTGTTTTTGTTTTTGTTTTTTCAGTTTTTTTTCTAGTTTTTTACCTTTGATACAGAAAACGGTTGTTCACTTGTTTGCCTAGCTGGTGGTGTTGATTAGTAATTTACTAAGGTTAACTATGTCTCACAGGAGGCCATGGTAGTGGAGGAGCTAGTGATGATCAAACTTATTACATTAATTGGTCTGCAAAACAACCTCGATACCCAGTAAGTTACAGGGTGAGTGCCATTAAAAACTGTCAACATAGGTTTCTCCAGTTTTCAAGTTGGTATGGCTGGCTAATTATGTATGCATACATCACACATACAGGCTGCACCGACAGAACTGGAGAGCTGAAAATTCAAACATTTTCTCCTTATTATGTCTAGTAAAAAAATTAATTTGTTTTTTTACCTCCCACCTCCACCAAAAATTTTTTTCTAGCACGGTTTCAGATTACAACGTCAGTTTAAGCTAAATTGATCTCTTATTTTGTGTCCAGCAGCATTCATGCATATTTATTTTTTAAATTCAATCATTGACTAAGTAAAAGAGAGAAAAGTATCATTTATTGATCATCCTATTTTCCGATTTTCTAATTGATCATCAGTCTTTTAACGTCCATCGTTAGACATGGACCCTCCCCAGGATTTACTACATTTCTCTATTATGGGCATCGTAGAGCCAGTATTTTCTGAATTTGTCTAGTGCATCTCTCCATTTTGTATTTTGCTAGCCTCGGTGATCTTGGGCGATCCATGTTGTCCATCAGTTGTCTGTCATTTTCACAACATGACCAGTCCATTGCCATTTAAGTTTTCTAACAGAGTCTATGATGTCTTGGACTCCCATTTTCTTTCTTGTATATTGTGCTGTCTTGTGATCTCTCCATGTGAAGTTGAGCGTGATTCTCTTATGCACATGCTGCATGCTCCTCAGTTTGTGAGTCAGTCTCTTGGTTAGATTCCATGTTTCGGCTCCATAAGTGAATACTGGTGGGATGCATTGGTTTTATACTCTTCTTTTTAGGATTAGTGAGATCGTCTTGTTTTTGAAGGTTAAGCTTGTTCTACCGAAGGCTTGTCATCCAAGGGTGATTCTCCGTTTGATTTCTTCTTCTTTTATGGGTTTCATAAAGGTTCATTGTCCCTGGTAGATGTAGTGGTCTATCACCCCCAAAACAGCATACTGCCAGAAGACATTGGACATTGGACTGTTTACTTATCTTTGATTAGTATAGCACAAGCATGGAGCATACTGTGATGATTGTTCCCCTGGAGAAGGTACGATTTACAAGGCTTCCCAAGGCAAGAAGGGTGTGAGATCAAATTTCAGCTTATTTGTTATATTTGATCCAAGCTGCCTACTGATGATTACAGACTTATTATCATAATGTGCTAAAAAGCAACTAGAATCAAAATGACAGAAATATTAATAAAAAATTAACAATGATTGACAATGTTGCAGCTAATCTATCAACAGGGTGAATGAAAAGAAACTCCCGTTGGAAATTGGTAATAACTTCATTATTTATTGGTTGATTGTATCCAAACTTGTTTTACTTTGGACCATACAGTAGTAGAATTCACCTGCTGTTTTAAAATTCAATATGGGCACTGGTGTTGTCCACCAATTTTGGTATGGCTTTGATAGACTTTGGCAGAAATTCTGGAGGTATGTTGGCCATAACATGTCAAGTGTGCTCCTGTAGTTGCTCCAGAGTTTGTAGTTTGGTGTGGTACAGAAGTTGCAGGTGTGAGGTCAGGGCTTTGTGCTGCCTATAATTTCTGATAGGGTGTTGATTCTTACTCACCCTGCAGTGAACAGTGTTATATTTTCTGGTTGTTTCTCTATCCGCAGCTTCTGCTCTCTTTTACTGATGGAAAGTTCATAAAAGAAAGTAATTACAAAAAAATCAAAGCTAAAATGAAAGAATTGAAATAATCACTAATATATTTATACACTAGTTTTTTCTTAACCAATCATCGTCACCTCACAAATGGTCCAGATTCTAGTAGGCTACAGATTCTTTCTCTCTTTGCTCACCTGAGTGTCTGTCTGCGTGTGTCCCCAGGCACTCCTTGTCATATTTTTGTGGCTACAGCCTTGAATAGGTGCATGAGTACACCACTGGGCACCACTAAAGATGTATTTTTGTTTTTCCCCAAAAGTGCTTTTTGGGGTCTCTAGGTCATTTTGGATCAACGAAGCCCAAATCTTGTACTGGTATTTTCTCTTCTTAGATAATTTTAGATAAAAAGATCTATTTTTTAAGATAATTTTAGATGACATTTCAGATAATTAGTTCTTGTACACACATGGGCTATGGTGATTTATTTGAATGAGGTATGGATATATATTATTTAAGAGCAAGTACCAAGTTTTCTACTCTTCAAGATAAAAGCTGTTCTAGTATATCTCTGAATTTTTGAGATGAGGTATTATTATTTCTATTATTATTCGGACCATCCTCATCTTGGTTGTTTTTCATACAACGTTTCGGCCATTGTACTCTACCTGATGAAGACGTAGAGTACAATGGCCGAAACGTTGTATGAAAAACAACCAAGATGAGGATGGTCCGAATAATAATAGAAATAAAAACTGTTTTCATCTGTAAGTATTTTATCTTGGTCTTTTTAAAGTAACTTCGGGATTTTAAATAACTGTGGGATTTCCATGGGTCTCTCTGGTGAAAAATAGAAATAATATTGCAACCATTTTAAAGCTAAATAATTTTGCTTTCAGTGCTTTATAACATCTGATTTTGATGTTTTGATTTTTTAGAAACAGTCAACCAAAACTGTCAAAATAGGTGTCTTAGGTTTTTAAGCAGGTCTGGCTTGCCATCTGACTAGATATATACATCATGTATACAGGCAGCACAAATGGAATTAGAGGGCTAAGAATTTCAACATTTACTTTTTAACATATCTAGGTATGTATGTATCATGAATACAGACTGCACTGATTCGTTTGTGTCCGCATGTTTTTGAAAAATCTGATCTTTTAGTGATCTCTGCTCATCAGCAGGTGAGAGAAATAACTAAATGATTTATCATCCCTTAAGATGATTTCCTAATTGATCACCCCAAACATGACATGCTACCAAATAATGTTTGCTACGTGATGGTTTTTATTGAGTCACTATCTTTCTGTTTCTTTCAGCATGAAAAAAAAATGGCAAATATGAATGAAAACTGAAAACAAGCCAATATTTCATTGCTGGATAGCACTCAGGAAAGACCAAATATCGCCTGCAAAACACCAATAAATTCAGCTCAAGTCTTGACCAAACAATCAGAAATCAGTTTTTCACTGAACTCACACTTAATATCATTTGATTGGTCACTGAACTGATCAGTTAACAGTTCTTTTTTTGGACACAGTCCACCAAAAAGGTCACTAAAACTGTCAACATAGATGTCTTCAATACTTGTCTGAACTTACAGGGAATAATAATCATTACGTATGATATGGTCGGACAATTTTCCTTGTCTATAAGTTCATTTGCTCACAACATTTCAGCTGTGTACCCTTTAGCCTTTGTCAGTTATTGTACGTTCTGGAACGTGGAATCCAGTCGAGCAGGCGCTCCAAGTAGTAATTCCACATTCTATAACCTACAACATCCAGCGAGGGCAAGAGGGTTTACGGCCTGAAACATTCGGAACAAATGAATACATAGATGCAGAAAATAGTCCATCTATATCATACATAATTTCTTTGTATAAAACATGACAATTAAACCTACAATTACTTTGAACTCTAAGTAGGTGAATGTTTCAGAAGATCAAAACAAGGTGTGACTCACTGACACATTACATATTTTCATCGCAAAATTTCCAATTATCATCATTCCAAGTCTTTCTTCTTTCTCCACAATGCAGCTTGGAGAAAATCTCTATTCATGTTATTAAAATACAATGGAATGAAAAACAGGTCTAGTTAGTCATTCAATAGAAACCATCACGTGACCAATGTTTTTTGGCTGGGAAAAAAAAGTGATGATCGATGAATAAGTTACATTTTACCTTTTGTTGTGCGATGATCACTAAAATGTTTGAATTTTCAAAAAAGAAGTGTGGATGCGTCAGACATGAACTAAATTAGCATAAACTTACATTGCAAATTGAACCCCCCTCTGGAATTTTATTTAGGAGGAAGATTCTCAAAAAAAATAAAAACTCTCTTTTTAAAGATGATAAAGGTTCAAATTTTTAGCCCTGTAGCTCCATTGGTGCAGCCTGTATGAGTGATACATGCATACATACATAAATAAATTTATTTCTTCAAAATTATCATTCAAAGCAACATGCTTTGAATAATAATATTTTAAAAATCAACTATTTATTTATAAAAATCTCATTTTCAGTGTTAATAGCAAGCGTGAATGCTGCTGGACACAAATCAAGGGACAAATTTAGAATAGATTTATATTGTAAATTGAACCCCTTACTTAAAACCTATTTTGGTGGAAGTTAAAAAAAACGTTTTTTTCTAGACATAATGAGGAGTAAATGTTTAAATTTTCAGTTGTCTAGCTCCACATGTGTAACATATACAGCCAGATAGCCAGCCGGAATCACTTGAAAACCTATGTTGATTGTTTTGAAGATAATCTTGATCGATGGTTTCTAATGTAATTTTATTTCCAAAATTCAACTGAACACAGCATAGTATCAAATTCATGGCAGCCTTCCTCAACCAGGTTTCGATGGAGTTCTAAGTCTGTGCTAGAGGTTGATAGGAGTTCTGTGAAAATGTGTGGAAGAGTACCTGACTTTTGTTTCATTTGAGATTTTTTCATACGAGCAGCAGCCCCCGCTTTGATGACATTTGATACTACAAGCACCAGAATTTTTGTTAAAGTACCAGCGACTGTCATTTTTTACAACCATTATAGAAAAACTACAATCTCATATAACATAATAAATAATAAAATACTTATTATTAGGATTCCAGAATTTCAATATTAAAAGAAAATTTTCTCAATAAAATGACCCCTATTTTATATTTTTTATAATAATTCTCCTTTGGCTGAGATGAAACTAAAAAGAATAGAGCATTTTAAATTGTCCACTAAAATGACTAAACAAGTAGAAAACTATTTTCTTGAACTATGTAGAATAATGTTGAACCTTTTAGATTATGATACATAAAAATCTTTTGGTGTTTCTCTGAATTTTTGAGATGAGGTATTATTATTACTTCTATCATTATTTGGACTATCCTCATCTTGGTTGTTTTTCATACAATGTTTCGGCCGTTGTACTCTATGGCCTTCATCATGGACACATAGTGTAGTGGTTACAGAATCAGACAGAATTACTGGTTCTAGGTTCAATCCCAGTGTGAGACAATAATAATAATACTAATGCTATGAGGGGAGTGCGGTCAATATACCCTCTTCAGTTAAATAAAGTTACTTCCCCACACCTGCCAGATGATACCTCCTGAAGGCCGTAGAGTACAACAACCGAAACGTTGTATGAAAAACAACCAAGATAAGGATAGTCCAAATAATAATAGAAATAAAAGATCTTTTCTTTTTCTTTTTTCCCGATAGTCACTTATGGAGCTGAAACATGGAACCTAACCAAAAGACAAACTTGCAAACTGAGAAGCATGTAACATGCACATGAGAGAATCATGCTCAACCTCACATGGAGAGATCACAAGACAGCACAGTTCATAAGGAAGAAAATGGGAGTCAGAAACATCATAGACTCTATTAGAAAACTCAAATGGCAATGGGCAGGCCATGTTGCAAGAATGTCTGACAACTGATGGACATCACGACTCACAACATGGACCCCTAGAGATCACATGTGAAACCGAGGCCGACAGAATACAAGATGGAGAGATGAACTAGACAAATTTAGAAAATACTGGCTCCACGACACCCACGATAGAGAGGTGTGGCGAATCCTGGGGAAAGTCTATGTCCAATGACGGACATTAGAAGACTGATGATGATGAGTGTAATATTTTTCCTTCCCAAATCTTTGTTCGCAAAGCCAGGCCATAATATGATATTTTTATGAAAAGCTTCCTTGAATATACCTCATATACCTGAGGAAGGTTCGAGCTTGTACCGACCATAACATAGTGATCAAAACTACAATGATGAAGATACTAGACTGAATAATTTATCATATAGATGAGATAGGGGATCAAAGATTGCTAGATGTAACATATCAATGAAGAAGGCTGGAGAATTCATAGGCCATAACATTATGACCAAAACAACAAAGTTTGAATAACTCCAAGAAATAACTTTTAAAATAAGTAAACATGCTTTTAATAAGAACTTTTTTTAGAATGAGCCTAATTAAGCCTATGCTTAATTGATCCCTTTGTTTGTGTCTATCGGTATTCTCGCTAGTTTTTTTGAAAATACAAACTCTTTAATTGATCACCCCAACATGGCATGCTGCCAAAAGATATAAGAAAAAAGACTTGAAATGGTGACAATGGGAAATTTTAAGGTGAAAGTATGTAATCTGTCAATGTGTCACACCTGGTTCCGGCTTCTCAAACATACTCACCTGACATTCACCTACTTAAAGATCAAAGTAATTGTAGGTTTAATTCTCATGTTTGTGCAAAGAAAATATAAACAAAAGAAAACATAAACAAAAGGAAGAGAAAGAAGAAAAAAGGAGACAGAAGGAAGATGAAGAAGAAGAAGAGAAAAGGAAGAAGTAGGAGAAGAAACAAAAAAGTAGAGAAAGAAAAATTGAGAAGAAAAAATAAATGATGAAAGGAAGAGAGAAAGTAGTAGAAAGAAAGATGGTAGAACGAAAAAGAAGAAAATGGAAAGGGTAAGAAGAAAGAGTTGAAAGAAGGAGAGTGAAAAAGAGAAGGAGCAAGTTGAAAGAAGAAGAAGGAAGACGCAGTAGAAAGAAGCAGGAAGACTATAAGAAGAAGAGGATGAATCCAGTACTTTCTTCAGTGTTCCTAATGATGGGCGTATGAGAACTCTTTGGTTACGGCAGGCAGATGGTTTGATTTGCTTGAAAATTTACCTGGTTTTTCCCAAATTAGACTGATTTACCTGAAATTTTACACAATTTTGCCCAAATTTGGGGAAGCAGTTACCACCCTTAACCTGTCCCAATGGCTCATGTGTCTATGTTCCCAATGATATATGTAGTGCTGTAGAATTAGTAAGATCTTAAATAGTTGGTCACCAATATTGTAGTGAATCTGTAGATGTTCGTTATATACAGACAATATTGTTCAAAAAGTAGGGAGATATCTTGTTTCTTGACTAAGTCTATAATTGTGTGTGCGTGTGCGCGCGCGTGTGTGTGTTCAAAAGAGAATCACATTTTAAAAAGTAATTGAACTGAAAAAAGTAATAGTTTTCTTCATTTATTGTCTTTCATATATTTACCTTTATACATTCTTTTAGGATAAAAAGACAAGGAAAATGTACCTGAAAAGAATGCTCGAGGAACCAAGAAAAAACAAGCCTGACTGATACAGGGTCAAACTCCACTCCTACTTTTATTCTAAATGAAGATAATAATTGTATCTTTTGTATTATACATATGATAAATAAAAAGATCTATAAAAATGTTTTTTGTATAAATGTATCTATCAATTAGAATGAAATGAACCCTTGCATATTTGTAACATAAATTTCCATAGGTATGTATAGCTTATCAGTTTGGCTCAGTTGGTAAGAGAGCAGCCTTCCAATCACTTGGTGGTGATTCAAATCATGGTAGGGAAGTGGTTATTTTTCATATATGTTTGGTTTAGTGTGATGAGACAGACAAACAGAGAAGGGTTTACTCCCCTAGATTTGTTGAGGATTGTTCTTTTTGTTACAGTAGGAAAACAAAGTCAGTTTCAGCCTCCAACAATAGTAATAGAGTGGAACATTTTAATACTAATAAGAGACATGTTTGGTTAGTCACTCAGTAGAAACAGTCATGTGACCTACACCTTTTGGCAGCATGCAGTGTGAAGGGTGATCAATTAAAAAATCAGAAAAAAAGGGGTGATCAAGTCACTCTATGCGTCTTTTGTTGGATGGTGATCACTAAAAATTTTAAAGATAAAAACTTGAATACTGCAGGACACAAACTAAAGGACTATGTAATTAATTGAACTAGTTTGAAAAAAAAAACATAAATATTTTTTTCTCAACATAATAAGGAGTAAGTTTAAATTTTCAACCCATTAGCTCCATTGACACAACTTACGCATGATAGATAAATAGATAGACAGATCACTTGTCAGCCAGCCAGACCCAGTTAAAAACTGAAGAATGTTCCCTATGCTGATGTTGACAGTTTTGGTTGATGGTTTCTAATAATGATAAGAGGAAGAACATATGCAATGGAATACCTTAGAAGCATGTAACAAATATTCTATCAATGCGAGTACACTTATTGAAAAAAAACATGGCAGTGTACATAAGAAATGAAGATACTGGACTCGTCTAATAAATAATGCATAAGAAAGATTTTGTCTTTTCTTACCCCCATGAAGAAGGAGAAAAAGTAGAAGGAAGAAATTCAAAGAAAAAAAGAAGAAAAATGATGTAGAAAACAGGTCTGGTTAGTCAATCAATAGATACTGTCACCAACGTTTTTTTTTTTGCAGCATGCTATGCTTGAGATGATGAATTAAAATATTGGAAAAAAGGCTGATCTACAAATACATTACTTCTCTCACTTTTTGTTGAGCAGTGATCCCTAAAAAACTATGAATTTTCAAAAAACAAGCTTGAATACTGCCTAACATGAACTAAAAGAACAATTTAAGATAAATTTGCATTGTAGATTGAACAAACTCCTCTAAAATCCTATTTTGAGGGTAAATTTTTCAAAATCTTTTTTTTTAGATATAATTTGGGGCAAATGTTTAAATTTCCAACCCTCTAGCTCCATTGATGCGACCTGTAAGCAGGAAACATACATGCATACATAGATACATAGCCAGCCAGACCAACTTGAAAACTGAAGAAAATTATGTAGACAGTTTTGGTTGACAGCTTCTAATAAAGAAAAAAGTCCTTATCTTCATTGTAAATTCCTCAAATCTTTTTTTATGTCACGTGTCATCTGCCATAAAATTATTGGCAGGGAGAATAGATAGTCTGAATTCCTCTGTCATGATCTAATCAAATGAACAAGTAGCTGGCCGACAAACATATGCATAAAGTGCATATGTAAAGATAGACTTTTTTCAAAGATATCTGCAGGGGCAGGCGTGCATACATACATTTACATATCAATGAACATATTTCTGTGAAAAATTTTACTGTAAAATGTATTGGATCAATATTTTTCACACACTATCAATACTGACTCTTTTCTCATATTATTTTGTAACTAAATTTTTATCGATTATTTATTTTTAATCTCTATAATCATTTCGGACCAATCATGCCCAAATCTTATGTCAGTATTTTTCTTGATAATTTTAGATGGAAGATCTATTTTCTTTAGATAATTTAAGATAACTTTTCAAGTAATCGTTCTGGTAAATGTTGCGAGATATTATCTTAGTCTGTCGACCAAAACTTCAACATATTTTAGATAACTTTTTAGATAATTAGTCCTGTGACTATGGTGATATACTTACTTGAGGTATGGATATTTGTGCGACATATATACTGAGCTTAGCTTAGTCTGACTCAGCGACAACTACTGGACTGTCCCCGCCTTTGAGCATGTGTATTCCTGTTAACTCCTTGTGAAGCTTAGGGCCACAAATACACCATACCAGGGGACTTGGTTCTGGGCAACTCCCCTTAGCTAGACCCCTGTCAGTCCAGCCACCTTTGTCTCACGCTCATCTTCTCCCTATTTGCTTTGGCCTCAAAATTCTCCTCTTCCCTGGGAATCCCAGTCCACCATTAGAGCTGATTTCCATCAAACAGGGTCCTGATGTTCTAGATCCCTATACTGGTTTTTGGCTTTTTATGGGCTTTCACCTGCATGTGTCATTTGTCCACCTGAAGAAGAATCTTTTTGACCAGGATCTGGTCGAGGTAGCCATTGAAGCAATCTCTGGGGTGATGCTGCTGCAGTTTTAATAGCATGAAAGTTTTTACGGGCTGGAGTTGCTAGCCCCTTGCCCTACTTCCTTCTTTCATTAGGACAGGCATGAGTACCCTAGTGGGAGATTTTGGTGGAGTTGCCTTCAAACATGTCAACAAAGAAATAATTCTCGTGTTTTGAGATCAACAGCCTGGACAGCATCTCCCCCTTGTGCTAAGATCGCTTGGGATGACAAAGACTACGGAATCCACGTAATTTTATCAACTATGAGCATAGCCTGGAGAAAGATTATGTTTTTTTAAAGGCTTGTCTGCCTAAAAAATTAGTATATGGAATTCTAGCCTTGTTTGAGTTCGAACAGCGACTATGTTTTATGTAATCAATGTGGTTAAGCCAATGAGCTCCCAAAGGTGTGGGATGCTTGTTAAAATTACACTCAAAGCTCCTTTATTCATAGTTTCTGCATGTTTAATCAAGTGATCAAAGAGTATATTGACTCAAAATGTTGTGATAAAAAGCAACAATAATTTTTTTTCAGGTCTCTATGGACATTTTGGACCAATTTCTTTTGATAATTTTTGATAATCTTTTCAAGATAATTTGTTCTGGCTTATGTGCCGACTACGGTGATTCGTTTATGTGAGGTACAGATATATACGTATATATACTGAAGCACAAATCAATAATTCAATATCCAATGTGTGATGGGTTTATTTCATAAAGCGCTCAATACATTCAACCTTAAGTTAAAGTAGAGCTTCAGATATGGTGAAATAATGGATACGTTACACAAACATGTTTTTATTTCTGTCTTGGGCTCCTTCAGATGAATGATTTGACTTATTCAGAAGAAAAAAAATGAAAAAAATTACCAACAGAAATCAACAAGTAAACAAGAAAAAAAGAAAAAAGAAAAAAGAAAAATTATAAATAGAATAAGACAGAGTTTTTCCACCCTGAAAGTAGCCATTCCCTTCTACACCCTCAATAACGTCCTAAATATGAATCCGCAAAAATTAAATCAAATCATTCGCCAGAAGAAGCCCAAAAGGGCAGAAACATAAACTTGTTTGTGTAGCAAATCCATTATTTCACAATATATTCATATGTCTATTTGATGAAGTAGAGGATTCACTACTCAAACACTTCTATGAAAGCACTTTACGAAATAAACTCATTACACATCTGATATTGTATTATATCATATAACATTGCATTCCTGATTTGTATTGAGTGTATATATTTATGTATATAGATGAACTATTGGGAATCTCAAGAGTAAAAGTATATGGAGACATATACACATATATATATATATATATATATATATATATATAGTGAGAGAGAGAGAGAGACATAGAGAAAGAGAGACCTGTACATTTACATACACATTTGTACCTATGTTTCTCCCCAAACCAATTTTTAACGGTCTGCATCACAGATTTCCAAAGAATTGATTCCATTTCAGTGTGTCTGCAACCAATATTTTCCTGCCTTACAAATCAATGTTCAGCTTGCACCCAATGCGGTGTTCAGTTGCATCTTTGAAGTTTATGCTTTGCCGTTGTGCAGCTGCAGACGGCACCGGGTAACACTGAGTACACAACCTACAGTCGGGGAGATAATCTATGCTTATCCCACTGACATTTCCTGACCACCCACCTTCACGCAGAAATTAGGATCTATATTGTACGTGGCGTAATGAATGATTTCAAGAAATATTTTTCTGCGGGCAATCGCTTTATCCATTTGGTGCTCATTAGGCTATATACCTCATTTGGATGAAAAAAAACTTTTTCTATCTCCAGATTTGTACATTTCTTTAAACATTCAGAGGAATGCAGTTGATCATTCTTATATACACAAGTGTGAGGGTGTTTTAAATATATGTGCATGTATATGTGTACAAGACCTGTCCAAAAAGTATCCAGACATCTAATTTTAACAAAAACAAAACAGGTTAGGTTAGTCCCTCAATAGAAACCGTCGCATCACCAACATCATTTGGCAACATGCCATGCAGGTGGTGATCAATCAAAAAATTAGGGAAAAGGGTTGATCAATGTGTAAGTTTCTTCTCCTGCATTTTGTTGAGTGGTGATCACTAAAAAAATTTGAATTTTCTAAAAACAAGTGTGTATGCTGCCAGACACAAACTAAGGGACCAATCTAAAATAAATTTACATTCCAGATTGAACCCCAAATTAAAAACCTGTTTTTTTCTATTTATAATGTGGTGCAAATGTTTAAATTTCAACTCTCTGGCTCCATTGGTGTAGTTTGTATGTGTGATAGATACATGGCCAGCCAGACAGCCAAACCAATTTAAAAACTGAAGAAACCTGTATTAATAGTTTTGGTGACAGTTTTGATTTGCAGTTTCTAATAGCCTACCCAGGACAATGCTGCCTCAGTTCCTTTTGAGGTACTTCTTCAAGACTTCACACTCTTATATCAGCATCTATTGCACTAATCTGTTAAGTCCTGTTTCAGGATCACCATCAGCTGCCTTGTCACATTCTCCTTAATCTCATCCATGATCTGAAATCTCTATAGGAAAAGCCAGTTGCTGCAGGGAGCCAAATATGGACTGTAGGGGCACAGACAGATCTTGGTGATGCAATATGTTGCCATACAACCCTGCATGAGACTTGAAGAATGATCAAGTTCTGTCATTGTAAATGCAATGGTCATACAATAAACAAACTGACTTGATGGTGTCCCACTGTTGACTGTTTAAAAACTCTAACTTAGTCACTTGTGGAGCCTGGCAAAAATTTGGTGGCATTGGCAAACTTGGGGCCAACTAAAAGTATATTTCAAATCATTTCAGAAATTTAAAAATTATATCATAAAAATATAAAATAGAATTATGTTTTATTTGAATACAAGGAAATAAATCAATAACATTTAAGAAAATTGACCAAATTTTTCAAGGCAAAATTTCATGAAATCTCTTTAAAATATCCTTTACTTTCTAGCATCATTTGTATTAAAGTATACTTACAGAGATTAATCATTTTATCTAAAAGATCTATGTTGTTTATATTAACATTTTGAAAGGTTAGTGAGACCCAAATTTTATGAGTGCCTAGGGCCTGTAGATGCCTTAAACTAGCCTTGGGTAGGGAGATTGTACAGTGTCCAAGTGAGACAGGCATACCTGTTTTGAAAACCAGCATTGAAGGTGCTGGCTTTTACTTAGGCATGAGCACCAACCACTGGCACTGCTGGGAAATATATGACATGCTATCCAAAAGGCATAAATGTTCTCCTCAAAGGAAGAAAATGATAGAAAATGAGATTCTCCATTTCATGATGGAGTGATTTCAAGAGATGAAATATAATACCTGGGAAACATTTGGGAACTTGACAAATGAACAGGCCTGTTTAAATTCCCTAAACTTTTGGGTAACACCTCATATACAGCACTTGTCACAAATATTTAAACAGACCATTTTGCTTCTTTTGGTTTTGAGAGTAAAAAACAGGAACATTGTGCGAGAAGAGCTAAATTTCATTGTAATCAACGTAGCAAGATATGCATTTAGTCATATATTATGGTTTTGAATTCTAAATTTCTGGAAAATGTCTTCTTAATAGAATTAGATTCCTTCTAAAATGTTGTTCAGAATAGATCAAAGGCACTCAAAAAACAATATTACGAGCTGCGGTCATGGTATCTGTATTTTGCACATGTGCATATATATATATATATTTAAGAAATGGACATTTTTGGTCCGACAGAATGAATTATAAATTGCATTATATTATATAGAAACCTATTTGAATATGACGGGAGTTCATTTCAAATAAGTTTCTGCATAATATAACTCAATTTATGATTCATATATATATATATATATATATTGTGGATGCTGTGCTTAAGCAATGCCATCTGTGTTTTGGCTAAGTTAAATTGCGTATCTCCCAATGGTGTCAATGTTCAAAGCTTGAGTCTAAATCAGATGATAAGATTTAGAATCATGATATTCAAGATGAGCAAGATTTAAGGAGATGCCATCACAGTCAGAACCCTTTGCCACAATTGCTTGAATATTGAGGAAACTTGCCATTTTTTAATCTCCAGCAATATCTACTAGATGCAACTAGTTTGAAAACTCCACGTACTGGGATACAGAGATTCCGATGGATCACCCAATCCAAGCCAAAAGACTAAATCTAGTAATTGTAAACAAGGAAAAAATAGATATTCAGATAGTGGATTTTGCTGTCTCAGCTGACCATAGAGTGAAGCTGAAAGAGAGCAAAAAGGCAGATGAGTATCTGGACTTAGCTTGGGAGCTGAAGAAGCTGTGGGATTTGAAGATGACAGTGGTGCCAATTGTGGTCAGAGCCCTAGGAACAATTCCCAAGAGCCTAGACTATCCAGATGACAAAACTTCTGAGAATGGCCAGAATACTAAGTGTCTTGGAATATTAGAAAAACTTGCTGTCTGTTGATCACCAGTGAAAGCCAAAAGTTACTACAGTGTAATTAATGATCTAAACATATAATGAGGTTATATGCAAATTTTATCTATTTGTTTGTTTGCTCTCAAATGAGATTATCTCATTGGTTGATTTACCTTCCTACTATGACATAACATCAGAAATTATGTCATAGAAACTGTCTGATCATCACACATTAAAACAGCTGGAGATGAGTTGAAACTTTGAAAAAACTTGAAATTAGGATACTTTAATTATTACCAAATAAAATAGCTTTTGGCTCCTTAGTACATACACACATACATGAATAACACTGTCATTTCTGACAAGTATATTCTTGTTAAAAATAAATTAACAGATAAAATAACATTAGATTCCTCAGTGCCAATCCATACATAAGTTATGCTGTCATTTTCTATCAGTATATTCAAGTAGTATTAAAAGTCATTATAATATTAATCATAAAAACTTGAACAATTTTTAGAATTCTTAAATAGAAAATGTTAAAAGTATAAACATGAGTGTCACTCATTGAATTTCATAATTTCTCTAAAACGTATCATATTTCTTTAACCACAGAATGCCCATTAACTGCGACCAGAATGACTTAGAAAATGAAATGAAAAGGTAATAAATTTTTAATCTAATTAATGCTTCTTCTATAGTCCTGCCTACTAACAAGCTAAAAAAAGTCGTCCTGTTTGCTTTAAAGTGAATCTGGTTCAGATTAAAAATATTTTGATATTTTCACTTTTGAAAAATGCTATTAGAATAATTGAAGCAAAAGGAATTTTTTTTTCTTTCTTAAAAACATGCTGACCTCTGCTGAGGCTCACTTCTCTTTTCTGAAGATGCAGGCTTTTACATTGACTCAAGCACCAACCTCTGCATTATGTGAAAAATTGTGACTATCTCAGCTACAAATGTCCAACTGACTAGCCCCATGGAAAAGTGTTCACTCACATATGCTCTGGGTTAGGTCTAGGGTTGGGAAAAAAAAAAGAAAGAAAAACTGGTCAAAATTAATAGTAGAAGTACTTCACCTGAAAATTCAGGTGTTGTAATGGTTAGATGGTCAAATGGTGTAGTTTTAGCACGTCTGCTTCAGACGCTGATGGTCCCAGGTTCAATTCCTGGTATGAGCAAAGAGTGATGAAAGCAATACATGAGGACTAATTTCCTTGTGATTTCATATTTTAAAGCTGTGGGATTAGAATGGGTGTATATATATATATAAATAAGTACCGGCATTTAGTTCAATGATAAAAGCATCACTACATTGAAGCGGCTATCCTATCGGTGGCAGGTTCAATTCCCACAGCAGCCCCATTTTCTTTAATTATTTATTCTATTTACGTTGTCTAAATTGAGTGATATATTAATCATGTAACAACGGCAGATCATTTCAAATAATTTTCAATATAACATAATGCAATTTACATTCATTCTGTTAGACCAAATAAGTCCATTTCTTAGATGCATGCATATATATTTAGATATATATCTATAATATGTATCAAGATTTTTCATAGAGTGAATCGACTGCTGGTCGAGTTTGAGAGAAAGTTTACTCAACCCGAAATAATCTGTCTCAGCCAAAATACTTCTGCAAAGAAAATAGACACACCCATAAAAGAAAAGTAACTTACAAAGTATGATGAACTATGATGACTTTGATCTCATTGTTTTACCTTTCCTGTTTCTCCTCATGTAAACAAACTTTACAAAGAAACAAGACAACGTAGGAGGAATACATTAGCATTGTCATCTTTGAAATTTATACGACAAGAAATCTATTGAGGTGTTCATTTCTGCTTCTGCTTCTGTCTGTCCCTGATATCGATTCAGATGAACATCAAAAAAGTTTTAGAATATAAAAAATGTGATAAAATAGCAGTCTAGAATGCTGGGAAATTTATATGACTGAAAGAGTTAAATCTTACAGGTTATATATACATACATATATATATATATATATATATATATATATATATATATATATATATAAAGTCGAATGCGTGAAACAAATTTGTTGTGGTAACCATTAGTATAACAATTATATATATATATATATATATATATATATATAGTCTCAGACGTTCAAGTAACGAAGTCAACTAGGAATTAAGTTCCTCATCATATTATCCTGAATATCATGAGTCTATAGATGCCAGGTGATTTACCAATGTCTGGACAATTATTCTAAACGCTGAGTGATCTCCATTCTGATAGACTGACTCCATTCATTCTCTTTGGGAAGCAATGCAAGAAACCTTGATTGCTAATAATTGTCTAAAAGCCATGCAACAGTTATCAGTATTCAAATCATGTGTACATCATGTGTTTATATATATATATATATGTATATGTATATATATGGATTTAACAATGCAATGTATTGGCGACAAGGAGTCTATGATGAAACTAGATAGATAGATAGATATGAACTGACTTACATATCAACAGTCAGTTAGATAGATAGATAGATAGATAGATAGATAGATAGACAGGTCTGTTTAGTCACTCAATAGAAACTGTCATGTGACCAACATCTTTTGGCTGCAAGCTGTGTTGAGGATGATCAATTTAAGCAGAATAAGTTACTTCTCTTGCCTTTTGTTGGGCAGTGATCTCAAAAAATAGTCTGAATTAAAAAAAACAAAAACAAGCATAAATGCTTCCAAACAAATTGAGGGACCAATTTAGCATAAACTTTCAATGAAATTTAATTTACCCCCACCCCACCCCACTAGTTTTAGTAGGGGTGGGGGAGTTCAATCGGTATTGGGCGAGATTTTCAAATATAAAAAAAAAGCGTTTTTTTTTCTACACATAGCGAGGAGAAACTGTTCTAATTTTCGGCCATTTGGCTTCATCAGTACACCCTGTATGAGTGATAGATAGCTAGCCAGCCAGCCAGCCAGCCTTACTAAAAACTGGAGAAACCTATGTTTATGTTGACTCTTGGTTTGCTGTATAACAACGGGAGATCATCTTTCAAAATAAGTTTCTTTATAATATAACACAATTTATGATTCATTCTATCCAACCAAATATGTCCATTTTTCAAATACATAAATGTCATGTTGAAAGAGATTAATAGACTGAGAATATATAGGATAAGAATTCAGGTTGGAAGCAATTATTTGGCCTTTGCATTTCTGGCGACTGTTTTGCTCAATTATTTAAGTATCGCTACATTGAGGCGGCTACCCTATTGGTGGCAGTTTCATATATATATATATATAAAAAGATTATGGAGAGAAAACTCCTATATATATATATATATGTGTGTGTGTGTGTGTGTATATATATATATACATGAATATATATATATATATACATATATATTGTGGATGACACAATAATTATATGTATATATATACATATATATATATACATGTGTGTGTATATATATATATATATATACACACACACACATATATATATATATATATATATATATACATACATATATATATATATATATATATATATATATATATATATATATATATATGGTTATAGAGGTGAAAATACTAACAATACCATAGAAAGCAGTCTTGCATATGAAAATTCAAAATTGCCTGTTTTGTTTGTCTTGCTGTAAATAGATTGATCTGGCCCGTATATATGACGCCGTATCTCTTCCTTTTGGTATTCAAGATAACTCAAGTTTCAATTCTGAGAATTGTACAACACAATATATTGGCAATAAGGAGTCTATGACACAATGAGATAGATGTACAGATAGATAACTGTGAGACAGATAGATGGATATGAACAGATTGAAGGACAAAAAGACTGAAAGTCAGACAGACAACATATTGGTGACAGAATGTGTATGATGTAAGATGATAGATTGATATATAGATAGTTATGACCAGATATCAACAGTCTGGAATAGATAGATAGATAGATGTGAATAGACTGAGATTGATAGATAGGTAGAAATGAATAGATTGAGGGAGAAAGAGATTAACAGACGGATAGAAAAATACTCAATGAGAATTAAATCCCATTACTAGCAAACGGGTCAGCAAGACGAACAACATTTATGCAAGTAACCATTTTCTGTCTGTCTGTCTCTCTCGTTCTCCCTCTCTCTCTCTCTCCATATATATATATATATATTATGATTGCATAAGCATATATAAATACATATGCATATGGAAATTTCCATTCATCTATCTACATATACCTCTTTTTGTATGGTAGAATCCTCGAATCAAAACATTATTTTGTGTTCCATACGTAGTGGCAAATATACTGATTTGTCCAACCAACTCACAGCAGCACATGTCACCCAGACAGTTCTATATTTTACACAAGGGTTTACCCTCGGTCGTACCTTGTACCATTATTAGTCATGGTCTCGTAGCTATCCAACAATGTGAATCAAAGCTTCTAAAGTTTTCGTTTGGTCAAAGAATGATTATTTTAATGGTAATAATTCTTTCATGCTTGCTAGAAACAGTTTTTTGTTTTTAATGCTGTGTCATCCAATTGTTTTCTGAAGCATTCATTGGCATTCACTTTTGATGCTGAACGAAAATTCAATATGGCTTTCAAGGGAGATTGTTCTGGAAAAGTTTGTAGTTTTTGGTCTGATTTGATTTTCTCCAAATTCAATGAAGATTGGGTGTAACTGCATTATTTCTTGTGTGAATGACATCAAAAAGATTTGAATGCTTTGGAAATATAGAAAAAAAAACTATTTTGATCTAAAATATTATTTTGAGATCAGAATTAAGTCAATTACAAAATTAAGAAATTGTTTTGGAGACTAACTTCCGGACCAACTTCCGGACATGGCTCAAGTTTCAATTCTGAGAATTCTACAACACAAATGTGTTTGGTCATTCTCATCAATTTTTTTCATCCTTCTATCACTTCAAATTGATTCTTTTCCTTGAATGTTTTAGATAATCATATTTTGTATATTTCAGCATAAATTTAATTCATATTCTGTCATGAATGTGACGCTTATATTGACCGAAAAATCCTGACTCAAGGAGCATTAGTTTTGTCAAACTCCAGTTGGATTTGACTATGTTTTTCCCCAGTCACAACAAGAAGAACAAGAACAAGAACTAATCTGCATCTAATTCAGGAGAGTAAACTCTTCACTGTTTGTCTATCAAGACACGTTAAACCAAATTGATGTATAAAATTAACATTTCCTGACCAAGTGATTTATAGGCGGCTCTCTTACCAACTGACAAGTCTTACATATTCACAAATTTATTCATAATGTGTACAATACAAACATAACAGTAATCATTGTCAATCAGAACAGAAGTAGGAGTAGATTTTGTCTCTGCGGCACCTAAGCTAATGATAATCATTACCATTTTATTAATTTGCGTATAATGTTAGAGTGTACAGTGTATTTACTTATACAAATATAAACAGAGCACCTGGTATAAAGTGATGGTTAGCAAACTAGGAGAGCATTTTGTAATGAGTTCAGTCTCATTGGATGTCACACCATTATGGCCAAGTACTCATGGGTGTACATGAACTCTTTCTAACCGGGCAGAGGCGTGTCTGATTTGCCCGAAATTTTATACCTTTTGCCTCAAATGAGGGATTGACCCCCAACCTGGCTCGTATGGCTATGCAAGCGCCAAATTAATTCTTTAAAGATGGGCATCCACTCTTTGAAAGTCCGTAAAACGCTTACGTGAACGTTTTCTTTTATAAACATTGATACGTTCTGATGCCCCAGGAATCGTCACCCCCACCAGTTGGTTGTTTAGCTCAATGGTAAGAGCGATGCTACATTAGCAGCTACCCATCGGTGCAGGTTCAATTCCAGCAGTAGCCCATTTTCTTTAATTCTTTTTTTATTCTGCTTATGCTGTCTAGGCCAAATGATACATCCACCATGTGTTAACAGAGGTCATTTTAAATAGTGTTTCAAAGCAATATAATGCATTTATAATTATCTATCCATCTCTTAATATTATATACATATATATATATATATATATATATATATATATATATATATATATATATATATATATATATATATATATATATATATGTATATATATATATATATATACATACATACATATTGTATGATGTAATTACATTTGCATTTCATATTTCTAAATGTGTGATGGTGGTGCCTCGAGCATTGGTCGCTTGGGCTCCTGGATGTCAGAGTGAAGGGGTCATGCATGTGAGGGGGGGGGTTGTATTCAAAGGATTAAGCTAAGCTTAGTAAATATCTATAAATATACAGGTCAGCAAGATGGAGGAGCACCAGATATGAGGTACTCTAAGAAAAATATGGAAATTTCCAAATGTTATCGGAAGTTTTAAATATTATTCAACATAAGTTTATAAAAATAGCAACTGGAAACCAAGTGATTTGTCAAGATCAAAATGGTAGACGTCGGCATAATTTGTCATGTGACTTACACAACCAATGATCTGCTTGGATTATCCACTGAACAGACACTTTGCTTGGCAACATAAGAATTAATATATCATTTTAGAACTACTTTGTTTTTCCTAATACATCTATAATTTACAGGCTTTTTTGCCAATCGATGATTCTGGCATGACAACAATCTAAAATCATTTGTTGACAATTTAGTCCATTCCAACATTAATAAATTCTCCTGTCTCTTCTGCTATGAGACATTGGAAAGTTTATGCTGAACAATATGATTATTGGTTTGACCTTGTAGAAGGCTTGATATGTATTAAAGCAAGGCTAATAATTCTTCTACCAGCCATGGACGTAGAAGATGAAGCTCATCTTCAAGTTTAACCCTTTTGAGATCATTAGGACTTATATATCAAGAGGTTTCTATGACAACTTGGATATACATGTCCAGTAGATCTCTTTTAAAAGACTGGTGGGATATGCATGTCACAAAAAATGAAGTAAATGAGATTTTTTCAACTTTTCCAACCGCAATGATATAATCAGAGAGTGAAACCCTATAAATAGAAAGTGACTTTACATCAACCTTAGCAACTGCCAAAAGCAGCCTTCAAGCGATTAAATATTGAAGGGAATAAAACTTTGAGTCACAACCTTAACAAAAGAAATTATTTTAATGAACAAACCAGGAATTAAAAGGCAAAAAAGTTCTGTGGTTAAGAGTACTGCTTATTTTCTCTGTGTAGTGATGCCTTTATATATGTATGTTATTATTAACAGGTAAACAGGTCTGGTTAGTCCCCCAATAGAAACCATTGTGTGACCAACATCTTTTGACCAACATGCCATGTTGGGGGTGATCAATTGAAAGTAGCGAAAAGGGATGATTTACGAATAAGTTACTTATCTTACCTTTCGTTGGGCAGTGATCAGATAAAAATGTGAATTTTCAAAAATACATACATGAATGTGGATACAAACTAAGGGACCAATTTAGCATAAAATGACATTGAAAATTGACTCCCCCCCCCCGCTAAGAACATATTCAGGACGGAATTTTCAAAAAACAAGGAAATAAATTTTTTCTGATAAGGAATCAATGTTTGAATTTTAACCCCTCTAACTCCCATTGGTGTACCCTGTATGCACAATACGTACATTAGTCAGTCAGCCCAATTTAGAAACTGGAAAAAACCCATTTGGTTTGTGGTTTCCAATAGCTTCTTATAGTCTTTACAGTTGCAGAAAAGAGTCCATTTACTTGGTTACGTTTGAGTGTTAGTGAGTACGTGAGAAGTTATTGTGTACATATATATATATATATGTGTTTGTGTGTGTCTGTGTCTCTGTATGTGTGTGTGTGTGTGTGTGTATGTCTATAGCAGTAATAATTTAAAGAAAAAATAATCTTCAAATGGATTTAACGACTGGTTGAAATTCAGCCCACAGGCTTGGATTTGTTATGGCAAATTGAATTGAGTTGATCTCCTGGGATTCGAAAAGAGATACACTGCACAAAAAGATTTTTGTACAAAATGTGCTAAGAATTTCCTCTAAGAGACAAAGAAGATTAGAAAATAGGTGAGTCAAAATGTTGATTAATACTCAGGTTTTTAGCTTGTCGTACAGTGTCTGTAAGCCATCTGAATACTAAGTTTGTTATTTATAAGGAAGGATGGGATTAATTCAACTTTTCGTTGATTGGCTAGTTACATCCTATTTCAATATTGATCAGAAAAAATGAATGTTGAAATCCAAATTTTCTATGCCGTGATCCATTTTTTTGTTCAGGTTTGAAGTAAAAATAGCACAAAAAAAGATGTCCGCTATGATCAAGAAAATTTTAAAAAATGGCTGATTTGTTGAGAATTTTGCAAAAATACTTCAACCTAGTTAACGTTGACCTACTCACAGATACAAATACATGAAAATTGTCTTCTTAATGATAATCATTATTATCAATATCTAATGAAACCTGTCTAAACTTTACATTTAATTTCTTTCTTCATTTGATTAATAGTAATTTCATAATATAGTAATAGTTTCATTTATACTGATATTTATATAATATTTCATAATATAGAAACAGTTCCATTTATGCAAATATTTATATAATATTTCATAATATAGAAACAGTTCCATTTATGCTGATATTTATATAATATTTCATAATATAGAAACAGTTCCATTTATACTAATATTTATATATTTCATAGTATAGAAACAATTCCATCTATTCTAATATATATATGATATTTCATAATATAGAAACAGTTCTATTTATTCTAATATTTATATAATATTTCATAATATAGAAACAGTTCTATTTATTCTAATATTCATATAATATTTCATTATATAGAAACAGATCTATTTATACTAATATTTATATATTTCATAATATAGAAACAGTTCCATTTATGTTAGTATTTATACAATATTTCATCATATAGAAACAGTTCCATTTATACAAATATTTATATGATATTTCATTATATAGAAACGGTTCCATTTATTCTAATATATATATGATATTTCATAATATAGAAACAGTTCCATTTATATAATATTTCATAATATAGAAACGGTTCCATTTATTTTAATATTTATATAGTATTTCATAATAAAGAAACAGTTCCATTTATATCAAAGAGGCAGAGTCAACAGATTTGTATAAATTTAATTTGTAGCTTCTATAATTACAATATAGTCAGAACCCAAGATAGTTTATCTGACACACTCAATGATTGGTTAATCATATTTCCTTTTTTGATTGGATAGAAAAAATCTGGATTGAAATTCAAATTTTTCTATTTGTGATCCACCTTCCTGGCCTGTAGTAAAAAAAATAATTTACAAAACATTTATACTCTATGTATATAATAACCCTTTAAGGAAACATCCAACATAACTGTCAACATCAACATAGGTTTCTTCAGTTTTCAAGATGGGCTGGATGTATATATGTATCATTCTTACAGGCTTCACCAATGGAGATAGGGGGCTAAAATTTCAAACATTTACTCTTTATTATGCCTAGAAAAACATTTTTATTTGCTTATGGAAAATATCCCTCCTATACATGGATTTAGAGTAGGTTCAATTTATCATGTAAGTCTATGCTGAATTGACAGTTTTTATTGAGTGAGTAACCAGACTCGTTTTTGTTGATATCAAATAGTAACTTGTAGAATATAAATATTTGTGGCAGGAGGGTAATTGTGCTTGGATCCACCCCGAAATTCAATCACTTTTTCTTTAGCCTATTGTCTACCCTTCTACAAAATATCATGGAAATTCATTGCAACCCTTTGGACATAGCATGCGGACAAACATGAAATTTGGCGATATTATATGATTTGGATATATAAATACAATGCAAGGGAGATAATTATAGATGAATCCACTCCAAATTTTATTCAGTTCTCATAAACCCTTTTCCATAAAATGTCATATAAATTGAAAGTGAACTTCTGGAGATATGTGAACAAGCATGAAATTATGGCAACATTTTGTGGTTTGGACAGGTAACTATGTAGGGGAGATAATTGTGTATGGATCCGCTCCAAAATTTTATCAGTTCTCACAAAGAGTGTTGTCCACTTTTCCACAAAATGTTATAGAAATTGATTTGGAACTTTTGGAGATATCATGTAAAAAGACATTAGCGTATACATAAATGTTATCTTTACTTTAATTGTTTCCTCTGTTTACACTATCTGGGCCAAATGATACATTCATCATGTAATAATGGGAGATCATTTCAAATAGAGTTTAAAAATGATATAATGCAACTTGTAATCATCTCTGTTGGATTACATGTCCATTTCTTAATAATATTACTTGTAACTGAGAAAAAAAGAAAAATGTCTCTCAATCAGAAAAAGATTCCTGGATCCACCTCATTAAGTGAAGATATCGTGTGGACAAATGAACCAAAAGACTGATAAGTAAATGAAAGAGGTGAGCAAACCAACAGACGAACACACACCTTTTTAGACGTACATAAATATCATTTTCACTATATCTGTTCTCAAGCTAAATCTAGTATGATTATGAATCGCGTTATATGTAAGCTTTTGCATTATGGCAACTGTTTAGCTCAATGGTAAGAGCAATTCTACGTTGAAGTAGCTACCCTATCGGTGGTAGGTTCAATTCCAAGAGCTGCCCCATTTTCTTTAATTGCTTGTCCTATTTACGCCGTCTAGACCAAATGATACATTCACTGTGTAATAATGAGAGATTATTTCAGATAAAAGTTTCAACATAATTAGACCAGCAGCTCTTTAGCTCAATAGTAAGAGCAACGTTATGTTGAAGTGGCTATTCTATTGGTCTCAGTTTCGATTCCTGCAGCAGCTCCATTTTCTTTAATTGTTTATTCTATTTATTTTGTCTAGGCCAAGTGATACATTAACCATGTAATGACGGGAGGTCATTTCAAATAACAGTTTCAATATAATATAATGCAATTCATAATAATTCTGTCGGATCATGTATCCATTTCCTAATAACATAAATGTAGTATATCAAATTTTGGCCTCTGGTTATTTACTCTATATACTTTTGATACTTGCTGTTTCGCTATACAAGTAATTATTCAAAAGAATGAAATTTTTGATATATTGTCAGATCCCTACTTTGACATTGACCTCATTTTCTCTGGGTAAAACAATGACAAAGGCCACTTTTTTAGTTTAGATCTAGAATTGCCTCAAATTATAACTAGAAGTATCTAGATTTCCATGCCATTTATCTAGAAAAATATGTAGGTTCTATTTTAACTAGTCCCCCTTCCATGGCTGAATTTTAAGATTTTTCAGTAAACTGAAAACTGGGTTGTTTTTATCACATTTTCTTTTTCTGAAAATTCAGCCCAGTGGCTGAAATAGTTGCGGTTTTCTCTCTATGTATGAGTCACTTGTTCAGCCGTAACCATTCATTGTTGAGAATTGAAATTTTGTGTGCATGCTCTCTCAATCAGTTGGGAAGCTTTAATCAGAATGGAGTTTGACCCTGAAGAATCCATCTTGTTTTTTGAATAAATCCTACACATCGTATCCTAGATTACGACCATCTTGTTTAAAATAAAAAATATACAATTTACTACAAACAAATTTTGTTCAGTCGCACTTTCTTAACCTGGTGTTTCAAATATTAATTGATAAACTTGAGATCTCATAGCATTAGTTTTGCCATGGTTCCATATCCTAATTACATCTTTAGTTCAGTCAACCATGTGTTTAGGATAAAAAAATGGCCTCTGAGACATTTTCCAGATCTTTAATTAAAACCTTTACAATTTCAAGTTGTCTTTTCAACCTTCCTTCTGCTGGAAAGAAGCCACCCAAAAGGTCAAGGTCCGCCGGGATGAGAAAAATAGATAATCATAAAAGAAATCTTTTAAAACAGTGGTTTTAAAACTTTGAAAACTCCTGGACCTTATCTATAAAGGACACATTCTGGCAAACCCCAATTTTTAACATTTTGTTTTCAGTCTTTAAACACATTTTGATCTTCAAGAATCATATTAATTGTAGATGGATTACATTTATTCGAATTCTTATCGATGATCCCTGTTTGTGTACGATAATCATGTTTTTCAATCACTGTACACTGGATGATGTTGTTTCTCTGCCACAAGATTCACAGTGTCATGTTTAGATGGAACACCACTGTGGCTCCCATCCCAGACATCATTAGATGTACCCCCCCAGGGGTCTACAGTCCCAAGTTTCAATCCACAGTTACAAATTGTATCCCAAGTAGCATTCAGGTTTATAAGAAGTTCAAGTTTATCTGTATCATCAAAAATGATGGCATATGCAAAATATATGGATACACATTAAAGTTTATGTACATGAATAACAGAGATATTTTCATTTTTGATTCCTTTTCTTATTAGAAACTATCAACCAGAACTGTCGTGAAAACTGTCTCCATATGTTTCTTCAGTTTTTAAGCTGGTCTGGCTGGCTGTTTCGCTGGCTATGTATGTATCGCACATACAGGCTGCATCAATGGAACTAGAAAATTTATACATTTACTCATTGTGTCTACATTTTTTGTTTGCTTTTTGAAAATCCACCCACCCAAACAGGTTTAGGGTTCAATTTACAATATTAATTTATGCTGCATTGGTCACTCAGTTTTTGCCAAGCAGTGTCCATGCTTGTCTCTTTAGAATTCTAACTCTTGTGGTGATTACCATCCAACAAAAGGCTAGAAGGTAAAAAAGATGTAATTTATTCATTTATAATCTTTTTTCCAACTTTTTAATTGATCATCCCTAACAAGGCATGCCACACAAAAAATGTTGATCACATGACAGTTTCTATTGAGTGACCAACCAGACCCACTTTTGCTTGTTTTTTCAATCAGGAATGAAAGACAGTGATTTTAGGGTATCACATGCATACTTCGACAATAGTGCAGCTATCTGTCAGGTCAGCATTAGTTTAGTCTGGGTTCTTCGGTCTTTTTGAGCTTTGCTGCCTGAAAATTGACTGAATAAGTAATTACTGTCTGATACTACCCAATAACACATATAATTACTTGAAATATATAGACAAAACTTTCCAACCCCAGGAAAAAAATCTGTTGGTTGGTTATAAATGAAACGTTCTGTTAAGCGGTAATTAGTAAAATTATCAAAATTTTAGAATCAGAATACTTGATAATTATGTACACCAAACTCAGAATTCTCAAAAAGGTTGTTAGGTGGTAGTTAGGTACAATGGACTGCACAAAAAAGCTCTTGGGTGGTGTTAGGCAGTAATTAAGTACACTGGATACAGAATGCTGAAAAAAATTCCCCAAGGTGTCCAAGGGAATATTTTTAATATTCAATTTAAACATGTAACCTGATGTTATCTTCTATATTATATAGGGATATAGAGCAGCCATATTTATCATATTTATTTTAGTGGCAATCATTTACGAAAGAGTGAAACTTGTTTCCTCAAACAAAGAACTCACTACCATAATTAACATCTACCTGAAAGCAACAAAACTCCTTGTACAACATCTTGAAATGAAGATACGACACCAATTAATCCATTATTAATTGGCAGTCCAATTCCCAGATCTGAAAAGAACATCCTAGACTGAAAAAGAGGCTGTGGACAGACTGATCCTGTCAGCTGTTTTGATAATGTGACATGTTCATTGCGGCTCATCAACAGCATTAACAATTAACAATTACAACTACGCATGATAAAAACGGTTTTCAATTTGCACTGATCTAAGTTTACCTTCGGTAATTTATATAAGTTTTTTCAGTTAGACCCTGTAAAGGAAGAGGCAGCAGACAGAGGATAGAGTCTTCAAAAGCAGGATAGCTAGCTTCCCTACAGTCTATTGAATCACAATCTCTAACAAAAGCCTGAACAAAGATGCTATCTTACTCTTTAGATACTGAAAAAAGTTGCTTTCTTTGGAAAAACTCTTGGTGTCCAGGGAAATTGTTTCACTGGTAGTCAGTCATAAGTTCATTTGGGTATTTATAGAAATTATTGAAAAAACTAGAATGCCAATGGGCAATGTTGCAAGAATGAATGACAACCGATGGACATCACAACTCACAACATGGATCCCCAGAGATCACATGAGAAACCGAGGACGACAGAACGCAAGATCGAGAGATGAACTAGACAAATTCAGGAAATACTGGCTCCGCGACGCCCATGATAGAGAATTGTGGCAAATCCTGAGGAAGATGTATGTCCAACGACAGACATTAAAAGACTGATAATGATGATGATAATAAAAATCTGCAATACAGATGGATATAAATATCAACTGATATGACACAAGTAACTTTTGGTTCTACATTCTAATAACTTGGCCATACAGTAGTAAATCTCTGCCATTTTTAGGATTCAAACCAGCCGGAGCAGGTTGCAAAACCTTAGAAAACAATTTCCGAATGCCAATTCTAGAGAGTTCTAAGGGTTGAAATATCTGTATGATAAAAATATGCCATCTTGGATTCCCAGAATTCCTTGTCATGATGAAGAGTATTCATCTCAGAAATTCTTTATAATAGCAGGCTATTATAGAAAGGTCATTAAATGGGAGACTCAGAATGACATTGATCTCAAATGGGCAGGTAATGGGTATCAAAGGGTAACAGACAACAGAAAGTGACACATTGTAAAAAATTCGAGGGAATATTACTTTGATGAAACCATGTTGCAAATAAATCCCTTTTGATCCTATTTCATTCTCAGTATTCTCTGCCTATTCAACACAATCTCATTATCTGATGTAAAGATATTTATCTTTCTCTCTCTTTCAGTTTATCAATCTGAAAGCTCTAAACTGACAATCATTTCTTATCAAATTTCACATGTATACTCAATACAGCTTTTGTAATAATTTGATCCAAGACACGATGTCTGTGTACGTGAGAGAGAGGGAGACAGAATAGCTTTAAAGAACACAGTTATGAGTAATCAATATTAGACAATGAGTACCTTCTATAAACATCTTCATCTGTTTATGTGTGCGTTAATTATATGAATACAATGGGCTTAGCTCCGCAAAGTCGGCAATATATATATATATATATATATATATATTGTATTATCAAGAAATAGATATATAATCTGACAGAGATGATTAAAATAAATTCCATTACTTTGAAACTCTATTTGAAATGATCTTCCATTATTACACTGTGAATATCATTTGGCCAAGATAGCGTAAGTAGAATGAATGATTAGAGAAAATATGGCTGCTGCAGGAATTGAACCTGCGACCAATAAGATAAAATAAATTCCATTACTTTGAAACTCTATTTGAAATGATCTTCCATTATTACACTGTGAATATCATTTGGCCAAGATAGCGTAAGTAGAATGAATGATTAGAGAAAATATGGTTGCTGCAGGAATTGAACCTGCGACCAATAAGGTAGCCACTTCAATGTAGCTTTGCTCTCACCATTGGGCTAAGCAGGAGTTATCTGGGCCTTTGCATTACTGGTAAGAGGTTACTGGTAAGAGCAACGCTGGAGCGACTAACTTATCGGTCACAGATTCAATTCCTGCAGAAGCCGCATTTTCTTCAATTGTTTATTTTACTCATGTTGTCAAGGCCAAATGATGATTCACCGTATAATATATATATATATATATATATATATATATATATATATCCACGTGAATGTGTCTGTAGATGATTAAATGATATACCAAGACTTTCTAATTATGGTAGTTTTCTCCTATTGTTACCTAACTCTTTGAAGTTCTATTCATAAAAGATCTACAAACTCTGTTTTTTTTTTTTTGGACTGGAAAGTCAATAAATTCCAGTATCAACAATCAAAGTTCCAAAAGGTCAAAGAACTAACGATCTAAGACTTATTGTGTTTGAGATATCATTTCATTTATTGAGAAGAGAAAATCTATCAGCACAAACCTGATGGGTCCAAAAATGTTCCGACAGCTCCCAAATGTGACTCTTTATCTCACATATTGGAGGGTAAACATTTGTATGTCATTGGAAGCTTGGTAAATACTTAATACACTTTACCACATGGCGGTAGTCAGCAGGCCAATATTGTAGACTATAAGAAAACTGTCAACATAGGTTTCTTCAGTAATTATGTTGGTCTGGCTAACTGGCTATGAATGTATTGTGCATAAAGGGTGAACCAATGGAGCTAGAGGACTGAAAATTTAAGCATTTGCTCTTTTCTTAAAATTCCTCCAGATATATTTTCAGTGGTTAGCAGGCCAATCTTGATTTGATTCCCACTAAATGCCCTAAACTGGAAGACCTTGTGCCAGACTGAACCAAAATTAGCAAATACATACACATTCATAAATACATACATAAACATACTCACATACATATTTGTATACAGTTATACCTCTCTAATCGGTCGCTCAGTGGTCCAGCAACTTCTATGGTTCCGCACACGATATGCAAAGTAAGTCCATGCTAAATTGGTCCCTTAGTTTATTTAGACTTTTCAAGGATCACTGCCCAACAAAAGGTGCAAGAAGTAATTTATTTATTGATCAACCTTCTTTCCATTTTTCTAATTGATAAACCCCTAACACAGCATGCTGCCAAAAGATATTGGTCACATGACAATTTCCATTAAGTGCCTAACTGTTATATGATTCATATCATACTAGCATATACTAGTAAAAAATAACAGTGTTATTTATGTATGGATCTGCACTTGGCATCCTTAAGTTATTCTATATGGTAATTTATTTGTGATAACTCAAATCCTAGTTTTGAGTTTTTCTTCTAGTCTTAACTCATCTCAAGTTGTTTTAATGTATAATCAAGTCTTGAGAATTTCCAAAATGTAATTTTTATCTCTATGTTATCATAGAAAGGTAGATCGACCAATCAAAGCATTGAATTTGAGCCAAGCAAACAGAAGAGAAATTCGCATACAAATTCATTGTGTATGGATGTATCATATTTAAAATCTATCATTCTATTTTCTGTACTAATAGAAAAATTGTTAAAAATTGATAAACTGCAAAAAAGTATTATATCAATTTCCGTTTTTTGGCATTTTATGTGATTTGGCAATGGCTAGGTCCTAATAATACTCGATTAAAGATGCATAATCTGCATCAATATATATATAGTCTGGAAAGCTTTACAGCTTCAAACACTAAAGATGTAAAAGATTTATGCTTAAAATTCATGTCATTTCACTCAGTTATTTCCAAATATCTATTAATGCAGTCAATGTGAGATTTTCAAAGGGTTTTATGTTTTACACAGAAATGCATATTATAGTACTATATGTGAATTTCTCAATCTCTCTTTCTCTCTCTCTCTGAGAGAGAGAGAGAGAGAGAGAGAGGGAACAGGGACTGAGAAAGAAAACATTTCAAACTGTACAGCTTCTCTCTTCTGAGAAAAATGGATTTAATGAAAATAAAACATGAAGTGGCATAGCTTAGGGAGAATAGGATAAATTTAAATCGTCTCCTGGGCCCTGAATGGCGGTATGGGGGGGGTACCAAAAGCTTTATGAATAGTAGTTCACTGATTGTATTTCTACTAACATTATGCAGTAACAAATCTCTATAAATGTTTGAGAGTACCCGTCAAGGAGCCAAAACTTCTGCCTGGGCCCTCTAATCTTGAGCTATGCTTTCAAAAGGTCTGCCTATCCAACAAGCTCACCGACTCTGGACTTATTAAAGGTCTGCCTACAGACCCTAATTTATGCCTTTGTGGACCGCATGATCAGAACCAATGCATTGAGTGTTGGAAGGTAGGGCTTCAAGGAGCCAAGCCCCTGGGCCTCCAAATCTCCAGCTGCACCACTGAAAACAAGAATAAATTGACATTGCTTTAGATTCAAAGTTAAGAACCTCAGTCATCATTATTACTCACTGGATTTATTCTGAGGGAGCCAAACTTAATCTTCAAATAATCTGTAGAGATAATCTACTGATCCCTCAACAGGATGTTGCCACTGTCCTCATTTGACCCCATGATTCAAGTTTTAAAAAATATCTCCCAACTCCTTTGAACATTTGTCTTTACAGAGTTAGAAAATATAGTGTTGTTAACACTATAGAACATTTGGAAAAGCTTGTCAAACTTCTTTAAAAAAACTTAAATAAATTCTTATAAAAACACTTGAAATATCTATATTATATTTATTCATTATTTAGAAAGGTGGTAATAATAACTTGCACAAATAACTTTGTTTGTCAGACAGTAATAAAATATGAAAGATGAAAATATTTAGTTGTCCAAATTTCTTAGACAAAGCATTGCCATAATTGATTTTTGACTAGTTTTCTTTCATCTTATTCTTGTTACTTGTTTACTCCTAGTTATGATAGATGCTTTAGTCTTAAATTGTTCTGATTTCTTATATGAAGCATTGTTAGAGATAGCAATTATTGGCTAGTTATACTTCATCTTTTTCTTGTTGCTTGTTTACACCAAGTAGTAGTAATAGCCTTGAGATGTCTAGATTTATCAGATCAAGCAATGTTATCATCATGAATAATGTTCAAGTCTAACAGGCTCCCAACAGGGAAGCTTATTCTTTACTTCTAATCCATGTTGTTTACTTAACAGACGTAGAATAAACTTGAAAAACAATAGAAAAATGATCTAGCATTCCAAGGGAAATTATGAATCATCACCACCCATATAAATAACTACTCTCACCTTTTGTAGGCCTGTGATCACCATGAGTTTTCTGAATTATAAAAAAAAAAAAACCAGCGGGCACTAATTAGTGACCAATTTAGCATAAATTCACATCGTATATTGAACCCCCCACTAAAAACCTATTTTGGAGAAGAATTTTCAAAGAACAAAAAACATTTTCCCCTACTAATTGAGAGGAGTGCGTGTACAACATTTCAAGCTTGTTCTATGAATGGTAAGGGCTGAACAGAGTTTGAATAGATACATATGATTATGATATAATACATAATATATATATCATATTGAAAATTGATTACATAATTGTCATGTTGAAGAAACACGTAGAGTAGTATAGACCCCATATAAACAAAAATGAGAATTTTTAGTTAAAATAGTTATTTGGGCCTCTGCATCACCGGTGGTTGTTTAGCTCAATGGTAAGAGTAACGCTACATTGAAGCAGATACCCTATCAGTTGCAGGTTTGATTCCTGCAGCAGCTCCATTTTCTCTAACTGTTTATTCTGATTATGTTGTCTAGACCAAATGATATGTTCACTGCGTAATATCAGGAGATCATTTCAAATAAGAGTTTCAATATGATATAACACAATTTATAATCGTTTTTTCGGATCATGTATCTATTTCTTAATAACATAGATACATATAAAGCCCTCTTTATTTAAAAGATTGGTGCCATAAAAATCTCTACGGTTACTCCCCTCCCTGATTTGACCATGTGCCAGACAAAACTAAGCTTAGTGAAATATCGATAACAGATCTGGTTCGTCACTCAGTAGAAACCGTCACAAGATCAATGTCTTTTGGTTGCAGACCGTGTTGGGGATGATCAATTAAAAAATTGAAAAAAGGGGTGATCAATGAATAAGTTACTTCTCTCACATTTTGTTGGACAATGAACCCTAAAAAAGTCTGAATTTTCCCAAAACAAGTGTGAATGCTGAGGATTTATTTACGATAAACTTTCACAGCAAATTAAAATAGCTTTTTAATGGGGTGGGGGATATCAAACAAAATATCTCTTTTTTAGTTAGTTGACAGTTTTAGTAAGAGTTTTGGTTGACAGTTTCCGACAAATTTTGAAATAACTTTCAATCACAGTCATTAATAGATCAACCATAGCATCAAATTTTGAAGTCACGTAAAAAAACTCCTTCGACTGGTATAAATTCCCAAGATCATTGATACTATCACTCATCAGGGTGTAGACCCTGTATATGTCAGAGTATTGCAATATAAACACCATCTCAGCAGCTCCTTTATCAGGCTACATAAAAACTCAGAGCCCTTTCAGCTCCAAAAAGGGGTAAGACAAGATAACAGCTCACCCAAACTCTTCACAACCTGCCTCAAGATGATCTTCCAAAACCTGGACTGGGAAAACAAAGGAATCAGAATAGATGGCAGATACCTAAGTAACCTCAGATTTGCAAACAACATCATCCTTCTTGCAGAGAACCACAAGGACTACCAACTATAGCGAGATGAACAAAAGTTATATAGAACAAAAATGTCAGAAATAAATGCATAATGATCAAAATCAAAAATGCAAACCTGGAGAAAGTAGATCACTACATCTACCTCAGACAACAAATCTACATGGAATCCTCAAAAGAAGAAGAAATCAAGCAAACAATCAGTCTAGGATGTCAAGTAGTCAGTAGAGAAAGCTCAACCTTCAAGAATGAAACAATCCCATTTGTCCTAAAAAAAAGAGTACACAACCTATGCATCATGCCATTGGTCACCTATGGAGATGGAACATAGAACTGACCAAGAGACTGACCCACAAACTGAGAACTGTGCAATTTGTACATGAGAGAATCATGCTTAACATCACATGGACTGACCATAAAATAGCAAAGCATATTAAGGAAAAAAAAGGAGTCTGAGACATCATAGAAGTCATTAGAAAACACAAATGTCGATGCGCTGGTCATACTACAAGAATAGCAGACAACCAACGGACATCACAACTCACAACATGGATCCCCAGGGATCAAATGTGGAACCAAGGTGTAGCAAATCCTTGGGGGGGGGGGTATATGTCCAACGACGGGTGATAAAAGACTTATGATGATGATGATGAAAAAAAATTCCCTCCCAGAATAAATATGGTCAGAATAGATTCTATTTATAACATCACTAGCGTTTCCAATTGGAAAACATCTAAAATGATGTAAAAACAATATCTAGAAACATCTAGATTCTGAAGAATCTAAGTGTCATTAATAAACTATACCCATCAAAATAAGGCCCCAAAATGGTTAAAAATGCTTCTTTTCCAAAAATGAAAAAAACATTTTTTAGAAGGGGTTTATTAGAGTACTGATGCCAATTTTCAAGTTTGTCGGCCGAACGGTATGGGCAGGAGTGCTGGAACACACAAACACACACACATATAAAAAAAGGGATAAAACCCTTTGCGACCTGTGGGAAATTACAATTGTTCGACAATACTGGTATATACATACTCATTATAAGAAAAATATTCAGACATAGAACACATAACAGTGGAACACTATAACTGTGGAACCATTAAAATGCAGCAAAATCTCCTGGATTTCATCTTCTCTCTTCAGCAGAAAAAAAACTTTCATTGATTTTCTTAGCAGACTGCTGTATCTAACTTTAGTCAAATTACCAGCTGGTTGCTATACAACACAAAAGTGATGTCAAAATATCCATATCAGTTTGTTCAGATGGCTGTTAGGAACTGCCAGTGATCCCTATTTACCCTGTGTCTAACTGTTCCTTTTCACTTCAAATTGGCCCTCAGGTTGTTCATTCTCTGTTTTCAAGTTCAGAGTAGCAACTAAATATTAACACATTTTCACTCCTTTATATTCCCAAGGACATTAGTTTCTGTCAGTATTTCATCCTGCAGTCAACAAGGAGGCAAGAACCAGTCACTAAACTTTTCTGCTAGAAATATTGAGGCAGAAAAAGAATTGGTACTCGATCTTTAATTCAAAAGCCTTCAGACCAAAGGTATTTTAGAATTCAGGAAATTTGTGAATTTCGGGTCAGTAGTGCAGGTCCTGTGTTGATCATGATAAATGCATACTTTGTGGCTTCTCACTGTTATCCACAGGGGAGTCAGCATTTTTTAACATTTTTCCAGTCTTCAAAGTCAAAAAATCACCAAAAAAAAAACAAAATAGAGGCCATCACAGCTA